>LOEQ01000650.1:512039-531636 GCA_001685075.1 Bramus lutescens | reverse complement strand
TGTGTGAGAGAGAGAGAGAGAGAGAGAGAGAGAGAGAGAGAGAGAGAGAGCACACGCGAACCTGAGAGCTGGCCCTGACTTGACCCTAGGTCTCCACCCCCTCCTCTTTAAAGGTGGATTTCAAGTCAGTGTGGCACTGTGGACTTTGTATCCCAATTTTGCTACTTCCTAGCTATGTGACCTTGACTTCTCCAGATGTCATCCCTGAACCTAGTTCATAAAACAGACTAGAGTGTACGAACATATTGTGATTGTTCCTGTGGGCATCAGAGTGGATGGCGGCTATGCCATGACTTGACGGTGCCCTGCAACCAGTCTGCCCAGTGAGATGAATGTTTGCTGGAGCATGTCCTGGCCTGTGTGAGTGACTTCTTCATACATGAGTGATCGTATCTGCGCCATCATTTATGGAGCTTGTCATAGAAATTTCCTAATTTGAGAATGTGTTCTTTGCCAGCGTCTCCCTTTTAACTGGTAAGTTCCGAAGACTAGAGGTGAGGATTCCAAGCTTTTTAATCCCTAAGACACCACACCATGATGGGCTCAATTTATCAACCATCCTCCTCTAACTGCATTTAAAAAACAATAGAGAAAAGGTTGAGCTCCCATCTTTGTTGGAAAGTGTAGCCAATCCCAGAGAAGCAGCAACCGTTCCTGAGGGCCCCCAGGTGTGCTGGCATTGCTGTGTCAGAGCCGGCAGGGGGAGCACAGAGCACAGGCTTGAAGTAAACTGTGCCTCTGTGGAGGAAAACCCAAGCCGGCCACGGAGCTTCTACCCAGGAAAGAAAATGAGCTCTGGGAGGAAGGTCCCCTTCGTTTCCCCTCTTCCATCCTGTGCCCTCACTACTCCAGGACAGAGTTTACTGCTCTCGTCTTTCTTCTTGTTTCTTCGCTGTAGCTCTGCGCGGCCTTCCCTTTTCCTCTGGTCAGGCAGCCACCTTGGCTGCTTTCTCTTTTGTCCAGGTTAGTGGCTTGGCTTAGATTTAGGGGATGCTTGCTGCGAGAGTTCCAGAACAAAACGCAGAAACCCAGGAGCCTTAGTACACCGTCCCCACCGGTAAAGCCATCTGAGCATCCTGAAGGGAGGCACAGAGGACTGACGGGATCTTTGGTGCCTTAGGAGTTAAAGAGACAATTGAACTGAACAGGCTATGCAGGAGTGGATTGGGCAGGGCAGGGACTGCTCCTTCCTGCTTCGTTGTCTTCCACAGATGTAGCTCTGTGGTGAGTAGGTGTCTCCAAACATGCAGATGTCAAAATGGACCCGAGTTTCGGATTTATTCTTTTGTGTAATGCTAGGATGTCAATTGGTAGTATGAGGGGATAAATTTGTTACCAGATAATTATGTAGAAATTATGGAGTAGATTTTCTTTCTTTCTTTCTTCCTTCCTTCCTTCTTTTCTTTCTTTTTTTCTTTTTTCTTTTTTTTTTTTTGAGACAGGGTCTCTCTACATAGCCCTGGCTGTCCTGGAACTCACTATGTAGACCAGGCTGGTCTCAAACTCATAGACTCTGAGCAATCTGCCTGCCTCTGCCTCCTGAGTGTTAGGATTAAAGGTCAGGAGCAGGCAGGAGCAGGCAGATTTCTTTCTTTCTTTTTTTTTAATTGGAAATTTCCACCTCCTCCTCTCCTCCCATTTCCCTCCCACTGCCGAGCAGGCAGATTTCTTAACTGTGGTGATGCTTAGATCTTTAATGAAGTAACGTGGTATATGAATCTCAGATAGAAAGGGATACAGACTGGTGGCACCAAGCCTTTTTCATAGATAGATCGCTCGTAGTGCAAGGGTTCTATGAGTTACGCTGACGGAAAGGGCTGTCTGCTTTGGAGGTCAGACACTTCTAGTCGATGAACTGCAGTCATGAAGGGCAGTATTTCCTAAGATCAACTTTGGCTTTCTGCTCACACTGGAGGAAGCAGAAAAGGTCTCTAGAATGGTGGAGGAAGGCATTTCAGACCTTGAATGGGGCTTTTCCAAAATCTCTCCCTCCCTCATGCCTTTCCCTAACTCAGGGTCTTGATAACAGTCCTCTGGCCTGAAGTAACAAGCCTCTCCTACCACAGGAATGGCCTCATCTTTCAGGTCTAGTAGAGGAGTTGTTAATTAGTCTCCTCTGGGGAGGGGTTAACATCTGCGTGTTGTCCAGTCTTCCTATTCCTTTCCCAACTCCATTATCTCTCCAACTTTGCTCTGTATATAAATTATTTTGGTAGTCAATGACAGTCTGGCGACCTGAGATCATTTTATGACAAGCACAAGATGGACATTAGGAAATGTAATCTTTCCCATATTCTCCTTCCCTCTTCTGTCCAGTTTAAATGCCAGTGCCTTTAGAAGTCTACAGCAATCCACCAGGCTACTGAGGTTACTCTCTGTCCTTCCTGTTGGTTTTAAGCTGTTAACCCTGTTCAATCAACTCCTTTGTTGATTTTGTTGACTTTCAGAGTTTATGAATTGATGATTTGAAACTTAAAACACAATTCTCTGAAGAAAATATTGTAGTTGAGTCAAGGTACATTTGCAGTAAAAAGTAGTAGAAAACCATCTTTAGTAATTAAATAAGTAAGTGCGGCGAGTAAATAGAGCAGGGAATCAATGAGACCGAATTAGCCACTCTCCTTTATCTTGGTGCTGGTGTTTAAGGGAGATGAGGTTTAATTAAGGAGGGTGGAGGGGCTTTGGGAATTGGTGCACATTCTGAATGGGCCTTAGGGGCCCAGTTTTGCAGGAGACACAGACTTTCTTTTATGTCTGCAGCACTACACAACTCCTAGACTTCCATTTCTGTGACGACAGCAAGTGGTTGCTTTCTAGTGCTTTTGTTTTTAGCTATAGAGGTAGATTATCTTTAACTTCAATTGTGCAAGAATGATAGGATGAGGAAAGCCAGAGGGCCAGAAAAATCACCCTCTATAAGAACAATGAAAATACTTGTAATATTTTTTTAAATTAACATTTTTAGGGCTCTAGAAGCAGTGGCTTTTTAGTATCTCAGGGATATTTTGTTTAGGAAAAATAGCTGCATCTCTATGAATGGCGAACTCTGGCGTCCTGGTTGGCTCTAGTCTCTCTCACTACTTTCTAGCTATTGCTAGACACAACAGTCCATGTCAGGGAAGCTTCTCCGCCAACAGAGAATGAAGAATGGATCAGACATCTTTCTCCCTGCACACAGTGTCACAGATGTAATTCCAGGACACAGGATGGGTCAAACATCTTTCTCCCTGCACACAGTGTCACACAGATGTAATTCCAGGACACAGGACGGATCAGACATCTTTCTTCCTGCGCACAGTGTCACAGATGTAATTCCAGGACACAGGACGGATCAGACATCTTTCTCCCTGCACACAGTGTCACAGATGTAATTCCAGGACACAGGACGGATCAGACATCTTTCTGCCTGCACACAGTGTCACAGATGTAATTCCAGGACACAGGACGGATCAGACATCTTTCTCCCTGCACACAGTGTCACAAATGTAATTCCAGGACACAGGACGGATCAGACATCTTTCTCCCTGCATACAGTGTCACACACGTAATTCCAGGACACAGGATGGGTCAGACATCTTTCTCCCTGCACACAATGTCACACAGACGTAATTCCAGGACACAGGAGATGGAGGCATGAAGATTGTGGGTTTGAGGTCAACTCAGGTGACATACAAGACCCTGTCTCAAAACCAAACCACGCACAATGCTACCCAGTAAAGCCACGCTTTACAAACACAATGTGCCCCAGCCAAACCACACTTTTAAGCTCGATCCACTTCTCATTCAATGCTAGAAACTTACACCTCGCCACCAGGAAGGAGATCGTTGTCAAAACTGGCTGTAGGCAAGTATTTTGACTTTGTAGAAGCCTGAGTTAACCACTGTGGCGAACACAAGCTTAACCCCAAACTAAAGAGGATTGGCTGTAGAACAGCCTCTCTATCAGGGCCTTGCAAAGTTCTCACATATTTCTGTTGCTGTAGCTGCACGTGATGTGGATGAGCGCTGAGTCTGCCGAGAAAAGAACCAAGACAATCCTAAATCCGCGTTCGCTTGAGATTCTGCATAAACAGGAGGGGAAGGCCAAGTTTTAAACAGATGAAATTTAAAGCCCTCTCCCCCCATCCAAAATCACTCAGTGAGGCTGAGGGGGTTCGAGGCCTGTAAGGAAATCTCTGTCTCGTCATTGGCTGGTCATTATGCTAACCAAGTAGAGATGTGAACAAGCCAAAGATTACAGGTTCTACAGAGTTACTTCACTAAACAGACTGTAATAAACCCTGCATGTGGAGCTGGGCATCTTATTGCAAATATTTTCACATTGTTTTAATTTTGCCTTTGTAAAAGAATGTAAGTAACATTTTTTTCATTTATTTTACTTATTAACCGGTTTCCCCTCCCTCCTCCCCTCTCCTCCCTCCCCTCCCCTTTCCTGAACTCAGGTCCTCTGCAGGAGCACAATGTTCTCTTAGACTCTGAGCCATCTCTCTAGCCCCACATTATTTTCAGTTTTGAAAACAAAGAATGAAGCTTACACAGAAACAAGAGAGTATTATCCATTTAAAGAAAGGAAAAAAGCCAACCAATAGAACTGTTCTTGTGGCACCCCAGATGTTGGGTTTCCTAGACAAACACTTCACGTTAAAATAGCTATTTAAAGTATATATCGCAAAACCAAGCCACATGCAGAGTGTTAATGTGTTATAGCATCTCACCAAATAGAGGGCCTTTCCAAAATTATAAACTTTTTATGTATTTTTTTTTGCTATAATTTTGGATCAGCCAGTAACTGATAATGTGACCATTAACTGATAATGTGCTATTGGCAGGACGTTAGTTTGGTCTTTTTGTTCTTTGTCAGGAACAGTGAGGTGGTTGGATAGGCGCATTGTTTTTCAGATTTTGGAAATACACTATGCTTTAAATCTGGGCAGGGCTAATCCTCTGCTGGGGACACCGGTTGCTCTGTACCCATCTTCAGGCTGGCATTTGAGTGGTACTAGTGCATTATCAGTTGTTAAACTGCATAAATATCTTTATCAAATGATGGCCGTAGGGAAACTAAGTACTACCAACTGTTAAGAGTGCTACAGCGTGGATTCCAGAATACTTTCATGCTGCAGACTCAGATACATGTGCGTAAATATGAGCCTGAAATGTGAGGAAGATGACCCTGGTTGGGTAGGAGTGGACAGTGTCTTTAGCGTTAAATGGTCTTGGGTTTGTGTGCTAGATCTCTTTGAATATATTACCTAAACTTATCTGATACTGTTTTACTTTTTAACCTGAAAATGAGATGATAATAATAGTAATAATACCTCAGTGTAACTGTGGAGAATTAATGGGATAATTTATGTGGAGTCTGGTAAATAATAAATAACAAATGTGAATTTACCTTTTACTTGTACACATGGAATGGCCCGTGTCTAGGCATTTCCTTGTGTAAACTTCTGTACGGGAGCTTAGCACATGAGCAGGAGCACTATGTCTTAGTATTACTTTTGCTACTTATAGTGACAGTGACTGTCAGGGCAGTGCTGACTGGGGAGGGTTGTGTACACAACTGAGGCTTCGTGACTTTCTTCTTTCGGTCAGTGATCCTCAAACATTTTTGCTTGAATGCCCCCTTAAGTATTTGGAAACAAACAGACCATCAAACCCTGTACACCCTATATTGGTAGGGTGACATTAAACTCTTTATATCATTAATTTAAATAGTTGTGAATAATGTAATTATTGCTATATTTAAATATTGTCATTTGACAATAAAGTCATTGTTAATTTTAGGCTAGTGTATTTCAAGTAAGAAGCAAACTGGAAAATACTGGTCTATAGCGGGAACAGCGTGTTCTTTGATCATTCCTACCACGGGACGTGGTGTGGTCAAGTACTTGTTCTCTCTGGTTTCCTGCCTGAGTACTTCTTTGACTTTTGTTCTAGGAACGCCAAAGTGAAGGCTTCATGTCTGTTTCTGACAGTTGGACATTGCACCTCAGAATTAAAGCTGTGTTGGCAAACTCCTTCTAAAGGACCAGAAAGAACCTACTGTAGGTTTCGAAAAACGTAGCCTGTTGTAAGTGTTTAGCTGGTGTAGGAAGTCCTTCTGTCTATGTGTTGCTTTCATTGATTAATAAAAGAACTGCTTTGGGCCTATAGCAAAAGCTATAGGGGAACAGAGCCAGGTGGGGAAAACTAAACAGAATGCTGGGAGAAGGAAGGCAATGAGAAAGATGCCATGGAGCCACCAGAATCAGACATGCTAAATCTTTGCTGGTAAGCCACTGCCACATGGCAATATACAGATTACTAGAAATGGGTTAAACTAAGATGTTAAGAGTTAGCCAATAAGAAGTTAAAGCTAATGGGCCAAGCAGTGATTTAATTAATACAGTTTCTATGTGGTTATTTTGGTTCTGGGCTGCCGGGACGAACAAGCAGCCTTCTCTTACACTCAGCCCTCTCTTGTAGCAGACGATCCATTAATGAGTGGCTCAGGCTTTGTTACAGTAAAGTTGTTCACTCTATAAACAATCTCTCTACCTCCTTGGTGTCCTGTCTACCGTGGCCAACCACTTCTCTGCCTATAGATTTACTAGCTGCAGGACTTTAGAAGCCCACTTAGAGCTTGCTCCAGTGACTCTAGTAAGATTGTAATTCCCTTATTAAATCATTTCCTGCTTAAAATTCCTTGAGAAGTTTCCCACCTGAAATCCTGAGTCGTCCAGTCAGAGTTAAAGGAGAAAAGAGAATGCTGTAGACCTTTAAGCTTGAAGTAAGGTGGAAAATATTATTTTAAGTTTCTATAGTGCATGTTCATTGTACATGTCCTGTAAGGGCAGCTTCATATGAATATGTATTTATGCTAAGCATATTCCACCCATACCTTCCTTTCCCACCTTTCCTCCCTCTCGTAGTCTCCTTTGTTCCCCAACCAGGCAGGTCCAACCTGTGTGCCACGGGTCATTTGTGGCTGCATGCCACCGAGGACAGCTGTAAATACAGTCCATCACAAAAGTACAACCTTCAAACATGAGACTTTTTGTGCTTTTCTTTTGGAGCTCGATTGCATGGCTCTTGGGCATGAATTTTGTAGACGACAAGGTCTTGTTGCAATGTCCAAAGGTTGGACATGTTTGCATGGCTTCTATTTTCTTGCTATGTGTATGATTTTATATGTAATCTAGAAACTGGAAATGAGTGAAAACACCTAGTATTTGTCTTTTTCAAGATTGACTCAATTCACTTAATATGATTATCTCCAATTACAGACATTGGCTGCAAATGACCTAACTTCATTCTCCTTTATGGCTTAAATGATTCCATTGTGGACAGCACTCATTTGGATTAGTGGGTTATAATTGAAAAGAAAAAAAAAAGAGGACATGAAATTGGAAGGAAGCCTTGTTGGAGAGGTTCAGGGTGGGCTGTGGAGTGGGGGTGGATGTGAACAAATGCATCGTATGCAAGTATGAAATTTTCAAAGAATAAAAAAACTCACACCATCCAATGTAAACCGAATTCTCCTTTCCATTTCTCTGTTGTTCAATACTTAGTTTTGTTCCATAACATGGCTACTGGGAAGAGTGCTGCAATAAACTTCGGTGTGCAGGCATCTCTGCATGTGACGGGTTGACTTGGAACACTTTGGCTAAATACTCCGGAGTTGTATAGCTGAGTCATAGGGAAGATACACTTCTAGTTTTTTTCTTAAGGGTTTTAAAACATTTAATGTATTTATATTCTTTGAGCGATTCATGTAATGTAGTTGATACATTTGTTAAGTATTTTTCCTTAATGACCAACTTCTCTGCCGACGCAAGTAATCCCAAACAGACAGGATCAGACCGAGCATTTGAAGCCTGCCTGGGATAAATGACATCTTGTCCCATAAAATAAAGAACTGCAAAGCTTTCTGTGCAGAGATAGTGATGTCTTTATTCTGATAACCATCACCCTCAGTCAGCAAAATGAAGTGATTCTTTGTCATCTCAAAACACAGTAGTTACAATTCACGATGATTGCTTTATGTTTTACCTTAAAGCACTTTAGGTTTGAGGGGCCAGCAAAATGGCTCAGTGGGTAAAGGCACCTGCTGCCACGTCTGATGATCTGAGTTCAATTCCCAGAGCACATGGTGGAAGGAGAGAACCAACAGCCACAAGTTGCTCTCTGACCCCCCACATATGCACTGTGGCATGTATGTAACCATCCCCACTAAATAAGATGTAATAAAAAGTGAATTTTAAAACGGTCTTATTCTGGAAAGAGAGAATTACCCAATCTTAAAATAAGTAAAAGGAGGTTAAAAAATGTATTCAGGATCAAGATATGGGCTTTAAACGGAAACATTTTTTAAACACAAAACATTGCACAACATTTGTCCTTATTAAATGATAATTTGGGTAATATGGCTTTGGAGATAATTTTTGGAAGGCTAGCAATGCTTCTGCAATATTTGTTTATTATTCCATAAATTTCTTATTGTGAAAGCCAAGAACAGTTTAGAACTGTTAATATGACAACATACCATCTGTGACCTGATGAGGGCGCTCTTACTCAATGCATGGTTTGCAAACTGCCGTTCAATCTAGTTAATGTCAAATATTGTTAAAGTAAATGAGTGTGTGAATTACTGCTTTCATACCAAATAGGAAGTTTCAGGTTAGTCTTATTTTAGAAACAAAACTGTGGAAAGAACTGTAACCGGATCTTTTTCCTAGATTCAAAGACACCGCTGTGTTTATTTAAAACAGTAAGGAAACATACGAAGTTAGCATGGGCTCGTTCTGATTCTGTAGGGAAGACGTGGAAGAGGGTGGTGAGGCTGGCTCTGTCCAGCACTGAGGAGGCGAACAGGAGTTTGCAGAACACACTTTCCGTGTTGCCCTCTCTCCGGAACCGGGTCCAGCTGCGTGCTCATCAGATGGACTAGCCTCCCTTAGCATCAGATCGACGGGACTCTCTTAGCATGTGCTCAGCTCTGAGATTAGCTTGTTGAAACTTTTGTCTGACCCTAAAATTGAACTTTACCTTTCTTTTTCTTGATTTGCTTACGGAAAAAAAATAACCCTAGGTTCTGCTTTTGTACTTGAGCTGCACATTTATAGGCTGTCATGGGTAACACCTTCTTGGCTAGATCCACTTTGCCCACATGGTATGCAAGCATGAAATGCATTAATTTACTCACCTCTCAGATACTAGATAGCTGTGACTCTGCCACTCTCCAGCCTGGGAATGGAGTAAATATCTCCTTCCGCAGATTTCCATTTCCTCACAGAATGGGCATTTAAACATACTGTAGGACAGCAACATAGCATATGCCCTGACCATTTTTTTTTCTAGAATGTCCTTTGCTACTAAGACTTTTATTAATCCTCTTTGACTTTTTATTTCTGGTTGTGAGCCTAGCCTTTAATGGCTGAGCCATTTCTCCAGCCCCTCTTTGACTTTAATTGCTAAAAAGCTGAACGTTTACAAAGAATTTTATTTGCATTTATTTTTATAAAATTATTCATAAATATTCAGTGATATTACACATAGTTGGTTGTAAGATCCAATTTTAGGGGTTAGGTTTTTTTTTTTTGCTGGGGCTGGGAGAGGTAAGTCGGGGGAAGAAACTTGACTAGAAGAAACAGTAGCTTGAAATAGAGACCATAGAAAAATTCCTATAAATGGACTTAAGAACAGGAACTCATCATCAAGAACTTAGTGAGGCCTGGTGGTGATGGTGCATGTGCCTTTAATCTCAGCACTGGGGAAGCAGAGGCAGGTGGATCTCTGCGAGTTTGAGGCCAACCTGGTCTACAGAGCAAGTTCCAGGTAGGCGCCAAAGCTACAGAGGAATCATGTCTCTGAAAAACAAACAAACAAACAGAAAGCAACAACAACAACAACAACAACAACAAAACAATTTAGTGAGACGAGATCCCAAGTAAGCATGATTTAGTGGGCACGTGGGGATAAAGCATCCTGGCCATGACTGTCACAAACAGTCTCAGTTACGCTGGGGTCCAGCACCCGCTCACTAGGCTGCCTAGTAGGAAGGTCTGCAGGACCAGGGAGAGAGCTGTTCAGGCTGATACATTTTAGCCCATCAGTCATGCCCAGGACAGGTAGGAAAATGGGCACCTGAGATGACAGAAGTTACGTGTCTCTCCTTCCCCTTGGTGTTTCTGGCTGTCGGAGTTTATTTTCATATGTGAGATTATTTAGACAACTAGGGCTTTGCTAGTAAAATTATGCTAATTTGGGGATTTCAAATAGTTTTTTATTTGCCCTGATTTTTTGTGTCAGTGGCTTATGGGATTGTCATACAGTCTTGGCAGTGATCTGATGAATGTGCTGAGTTCTAGTGCTGAACAGAGCACCCTCCCAACGCGTGTGCGCCTTCTGAAGTGCTTTCTTGTCTTTCTTCCCTTCTTCTTTTGGTTTTGCGAGATAAGGTTTCTCTGTGTAGCTCTGACTGTTCTGGAACTGTCTCTGAAGACCAGGCTGGCTTCAAATTCCCAGAGATCTGCCTACCCTCAATCTCCTGAGTACTGGGATTAAAGATATGCACCAACACTGTCCAATTCAGGGAATCATTTTCTTAAGGTCATTTAAACTTACATTTAAAATTTATCCCGTGTTCGTTCTCTGTTTTTAGCTTTCTAAGTACTACAGAGAAATGTCTGAAATAGAGTCGGCATGAATAAGGCTTTTTGAGAAAGGGTGTTAGACAAGATGCCTGTAACTTAAGGAAAGATTCCCATAAGAAGTGTGTATTTCTGCCAATGCTTGGCAGATGAGTGGAGCAGAGGTAGGTAAAGGGATGTGTCTGACTTGTAACAATCAAACTGTAGTCACTTGTTGTCTTAGTTAGGGTTTCTGTTGCTGTGAAGAGACACCATGACCATGGCAACTCTCACAAAGAAAAACATTTAATTGCGTGGCTTACAGTTCAGGGGTTCAGTCCATTATCATCAAGGTAAGACATGACAGTGTGCAGGCAGACATGGTGCTGGAGAAGGAGCTGAGAATTCTACATCTTGATGGGCAGGCAACAGGATGTGAACTGAGACACAGGTTATATCTTGATATAGGAGACCTCAAAGCCTGTTCCCACAGTGACACACTTCCTCCAATAAGGCCACATGTACTCCAACAAAGCCACACCTTCTAATAATGCCACTCCTAATGAATTTATGGGGGCCAATTACATTGAAACTACCACATTACACTCCCTGGCCCCCATAAACCTTTAATGATATCATAATGCAAAATGCATTTAGTACAACTTCAAAAGCCCCAACAGTCTACAACAGTCTCAACAATGTTTAAAAGTCCAAAGTTCAAAGTATCTTCTGAGATTCAGGCAATCTCTTAACTGTAATCCCTTGTAAAACCAAAATCAAAAAGCAGATTACACACTTCCAACATATGATGTCACAGGATACCACTCCAAAATGAAGTATTGTGCTTGACCAAAGCAAGACCAAAAACCATCTGGGCAAACTCTAAATTTTGCAACTCCATGTCTGATGTCAAAATGCTCTTCAGATCTCCAACTCTGTTCAGTTTTGTTGACTGCAATACACCTATGGCTCTGGCATCTCTAACATCAAGGGGTCTCCAAGGCAATCCAGGCTTCACTTTCACAGCTTCGTGCAATGGCCCCCCTAGGCCTTTATTCAGGGCACCCTTGACACATGCCTGGCCTCAGCAACTTTCCTTAGTAACGAAGGTGAATTCCATAGCCTGTTTCTTCTATCCTTAACTTCGGAATCATGTGGCTAAAGCTGCCAAGTTCTGCTGCTTACTGGGACATCCCCCTTGTTCAGTTACATCTTCATCGTCTTTTTGTTTCTGTTTGTTTCTTGCACGGCCTAAGCTTGGCTGTCCTAGAACTTGCTATGTAGACCAGGCTGGCCTCAAACTCAGAGATCTGCCAGCCTCTGACTCTGGAGCATTGAGATTAAAGGTGTGCACCACCACACTCGGCTCTAAGCTTTTCTTTAATTCCTTTCCACAAGCTGGAAACTTAGCTGAGTGGGATCTTGCCCTGCGGTCATCACTCCCTGTATTCCATTTCTAAATCTATTTATCTTCTTGAACAAAGAACTCTGCTCCATTCTACTGGGTGTTCCTTTTGTCTCATATTTTCCCTTGCTCAGCTTGCTCCTTTTCATTATGTATCTTCATTAGCCTTAGCTCTAGTAACCACAATAGAGTTTATACATGGCTGTTTCGAGATTTCCTCTGCCAAGGGAATTAGTCCAAATCTCTCCACTTTAGCCTCAGGCAAATTTTTTAGGCAAAGGCAAAAAAAATCCACATTCTTCACCATAATATCACAATCACAAGAAGGCTCTCTAGGCAACATGCTAACATTCATGATGAGCACTGAACAGCTCTGCCGCAGAGAACAGCCTCCTTGTGCTATCCTGTCATGATACAGAGTACAGGAAAAAAGTTCTCTTTATCATGGCTAGAGACTTTAACATTGGTGGTTCTCTTACCTTACTGTGGGTGGCATCATCCATCCCTTCCTGACTTAGCTAGGTTTCTATTGCTGTGATGAGCGCCATGACCAACAGCAACTTGAGGAGGAAATGGTTTATTTCGTCTTACATTTCTAGGTAAAGACCATCACTGAGGGAAGTCAAGGTAGGAACTCAAGACAGGAACCTGGAGGCAGAGACTGAAGCAGAAGCCACGAGGAGAGAGGCTTAGTGGCTCACTCCTCTTGGTTTACTTTGTTTGCCTTCTTTTGTGCCCCAGGGCCACCTTGACCAGGTGTGGCACTGCTCGCAGTGGACCAGTATAATAACACAGATTACAATGTATACATTTTATATACTACAACCCCCAGAATTCATCAGTAGCATCTCTCTTTTCTATCATAAGTAGCTTAGTTCTATAGATCTTAAGCTATGCTAGACCTCAAGCTTGGGCCCCGTGAAGTAGAATATGGATTAAGTATGCAGACTGGTCATCATGCCACCCAGTATAGTGTCACCCAGCGTGTATCATGTCTAGTCATACATAACATTAGATTCTGTAAACAGTGGGAAAATGTTACAAACCCATGCTGGTTAGCAAGGTGTGTATTAGTTAGATTTCTGTTCCAATAATAACATACCTAAGACCATCAACTTCTAAAGAGAAAATGTCTCTTTTGACTTGCAGATGCCTAGTTGCAGTCTGTGACTACACAGACCCTTGCTTTGGTTTTCTGGTAGATGTCCTAGATGGCAATGTTGCAGAGTTGATGGTGAATAAATTGTTCACATCATATCCAGGAATGAAAAAAAGAGCAGAAGGCTGGGAACTTTCTGACTAGTAGGAAGATACCAGCCTACAGTGACCTAAGGGCCACCTCATAAGACCTCACCCCTCATAGGTTCTACGGCCACTCAATAATACAACCGTGAGGGCTGAGGCCTTCTCGCCTAGACATTTGGAGGACATTAAATAAACCAACCATTACACAGGCTGAAAAACTGCATTCAGAGTTGGGTGTTAGATCCAGACAAACAGCTAACTGAAAAAAGAGCTCTCTTTTGGGAGAAACGTTGACCTATCAAGTGACATGTTTGGTGGGAGCATGGGGATGCTTGGTCAGCACAGCAGAGACAGAAGTGGTGAGAAGTATCTGGATTCCAGATGTAACGAGAAGGATTGGAACATGCATTGGAAGTGAGGGCTGAATGCATGTGCACACACACGCACGCATGCACACACACACACACACACACACTGTGAATAGCTCACGAGCTTTAAGCATGAGCAATGGGACAATGTGGGGAGTGGAGTTGCTCTTTGTCAGAATGAGGATGGCTAGAATAGCTCAATTCTTCAGAAAATGAAATTGATCACATTTGTGCTAAGACCTTGTAAGGGGTCTGGGATGAGAGATCTGAAACGGGAAACTGGAGTCATAGTGCTGTCCCAGGGCCTGGGCAGAAAAGGTACCTGGTATGGGCAAGGACTCCAGAATGCCAGGGCCTCTTCTTCACTTGACAAAGAGCTCTGTCATCCCACTAAGGGGAGCCTGTAATGTGGGGACCATTTTGACCCATGGCTCAGTTGTCATTTGTGTAACATTTAAGCAACAATTTAACAGATGTTTGCCAAGCACTAGCTGTGTGTGAGGGAACAACTCCCAGGTCAGTGTTCTTTCTCTGTGTCTGTTTCCACACATTGATCCTTCCCTTCCTTCCCTCTCTGGCTCCTAAACAGCACCCCTCCGTTGTGTTTTTAAAATATCTGTAATTTTATTGATGTTCTTCCCCTTAGGAGAGTGACTTAACTCATGAATGTAGGAGATTCATCTCTCTCTCTCTCTCTCTCTCTCTCTCTCTCTCTCTCTCTCCCTTCCTCTTCACCCTCTTCCTCCTCCTTCTCCTCCTCCTTTTCCTTCTCCTACCCCTCCTCCTCCTCCTCTTCCTTCTTCTTCTTTGAAAAGATCTTGTTCTGTAGGCTGACTTTGTACACACAATCCTCTGCCCCCACCTCCCCAGCACTGGTATTATAGGCATATGTAGGCAGGTGTCATCATGTCCACTGGGCTGATCCCTTCACAATGAATTGAAATCATGTAGAAGGGTGATGTGTTATATCAAAACCCCTGTCATAAGAGTCAGTATGCCTCTACTTATTTTCTTGCTCTCTGGAGAAATCCAGCTGCCCTCTTGTGAGCAGACCTCTGGAAGGGCTCACACAGTGAGAACTGAATTTCCTGGCTGACAGACTCTGAGGGACCGTGTTGTCAGGGTCCCCTAGTGGAACTTGGATGGGAATAAGCCTCAGCCAACATCCTCACTGTGTTTACCTAACAAGAGTCACTGTGCCCTGCGATTTATGACTTTCTTTTTGACAAAGCCTCACTATGTATGTAGCACTGGCTAGTCTGGAACTTGCTATATAGACCAGGCTGGCTTCAAATTCACAATCAGCTGCCTCTGTCTCCTGAGTTCTGGGTGGCCATCACCATTCCCAGTCTGGATTTCTGACTTTTTAGCACTGTGAACAATTTGTTTATTTAAAAATCTATAAATCTGGACATTCATAGATGTCTATATGATCTATAAAAATGTTCAAAACCAAAACAAAGAAAGCAAATCGGATGCCTGCGATTAGGAGCTGGAAATAAAAGTATGGATTACATAGTCAGATCCTTCCTGTCTCAATGAAGAAACAACCCCAAAAGCAGCAGCAACAGCTGAACCACGGTTAAAAAAAACTCAGAGAGAGAAATTGGGGTTCAACTTCAAGACCTGAAAAGCAAAGCAGCCAGCCACTGGCTCTTCCCTCGACCTCAGTCAAAAATGGCGATCCTGCCTCCAGGAATCTCGGAATGACACTGTGTCTGAGAGCCGTCTCCTCCCATTTTATAATCCTCTCTAGGGCTGGGGTTAAAGGCATGCACTGCCTGGTTTCTGTGGTAAAGTATGTGGCTACTGGGATTAAAGGTGTGTGTCACCACTGCCTGGTTTTAAGGATGATCGGTAGGGGTGTTTTACTCACGGATCTTCAGGCAAAGTTTACTTATTAATTACAAATGAAATGCCACTACAAACAGCAATAAAAGTAAGAAAGGAAAGAGCACACCCATCATCTCACTACATAAAAAGCACACTTACTCATAAACAAACTTTAATATTTAATAAAACACAAATAGAGCTCCTTTCTATCCCTGATCCCAAAGTGACTGAGTTGTTCTTCCAGAATATTTTCATGCATATGTTATATCTATATCAGTATCTATATCTATCTATATCATCTATTTGTATATGTTATATCTATATAAGTATCTATATCTATATATCTGTATCATTTATTTGAGCCTGTCATACAGACCAGTTCCTCATGTAGCATGAGTGGCTGGAGACTTCATGCTCTGGTATGAAGAGATTGAGACCTGATTTATATGTCATATCACTGATGGCCATGTCTTGCATATATGTGTATATAAGTATATATGTCTAATCTCCTCTTAAGGTGTTCATAAAAGGATCATTATGTTCATTGGAAAGATATATTAGATTTGGACCTGGTGGCACAGGCCTATAATCCTAGCTTCTCAGGCAACTGGCAAGGAGATTGACAGTTAAAGACCAGCCTGGGTAATTTAGTGAGAGACTATTTCAAAGTTTGTTTGTTTGTTTTTTAAAGTAAAAGGAGGGTTAGGGTTACAGCTTAGTAGGAGAGTTCTTGTTTAGTATGTGTGAGGTTCTGTGTACACTCTCCAGTACTAAAACAAGCAAACAGATGGAATAGCAATATTATATATTTTTAAAATATCTTTAGATCATTATACATTTCTGTGATATCCACATGAATGCATGTTCCATAATATAAATGTTTCATATTATATTATTCTGTCTCCATGGATGAGCATTCAGGGTATTTCCAGATCTCTTTTCAGTATAAAACATGTGTTTAAGCTTTTGTGAGTTCCCCAGGTAACCCTGCAGGTTGGTGTTTTGGCATCAAATGGTACCACTTGCTCCACAGTCATTTTCCTTTTGTGCGGGGATGGAGCATGTGCTTTGCATACTGGGCAGGGGTTCTACCACTGAGTTATGCCCCAGCCTCCGCTCCACAGTCTTTGTTCCGGTGCAAACTGAAACACAAAACTGACTTTTAGCTATGAACCTGGCGTAGCTGTGACAGTAGGCAACTTTTACCTTGCTTTTGTCCTTTTTCTTTTCTTGAGATCTGACAGTACTGACTAGATTGTTAGATTATAATGTATAAGAAAAGAATATATTTAGCATTTTAAAATGTTTTAATGTTTTGCCTAGCCTGGTCCCGGATATGGTTTAATAACCAAAAGGCAAACTAATTTTGACTCCATCAATCACAACCTTTGGTTAGACAACCTGTATCTAGGGTTTTGAAAGCTCACTTGGCAATCATGACTCCTCATACCAGCTTACTTCCGTGTGCAACACAAGCGGCTTGGGCATCCCATGCTCTGCCACAAAGAGACCAAGAACCTAATTTATCACTTCAATGATGGCCCGTAGCAGATGGCAAATCCCATTGGTTTGAAAAAGCAGCAGCCTTGCATTTTGCAGCTCATCTTCCAGACACACTGTCTGTATACGCCTGCTCTTTCCTGATTCTTTCACAGGGGTGCCACTAAAGGAAGGTCCTTGGGGATTCTGGGAGGAGTTCCTCCAAAGAGGCCTGCTTTTATCTTGGTCCTCACATCCCAGGCCATGAAACATGTGTTCTGCTGCTTCCATATTAAATTGGTGGCAGGGATAGTGGTACCCTCTCCCCTCTCTCTAGTTTCAGTTCCTGCAATATTGTCTCGCCAACAGCAGGTTTGCATCTTCCTCAAGAGGTGGGAGAAGGGAGGTAACAGGAAGGTACCATGGTGGTAGTGGCAGCTTTCAGTAGACACAGGAGCCTTCTCCTTTCAGATGCAGACAAACTATGTGCAAAGGGAGTATGAAATAGGCACCGTTATCATCTGCTTATGCTTTGTGGGAAAATGGAGCCATTGAAAAGCTAGACAGATTATTCCAGATCAGACCACTGAGAAACTTGGAGCCAGGATACAAACAATACCGAATTACAAATAATGAACGATTGCATGAATGTCCTGATGGCATCCTTTTCTCAGTTTTTGATTGTGCTGGGTTTACTTCTCTTTTTTATTGGTAGGAGTTATTTATTTATTATAAGTATCAACTCCTTTTCTATTCTATATGCTGTAAATATTTGCCCCAGTCTGTCACTTGCCTTTAAATTATTTATTTGCTGTCCTTTGACATTCATTTCTTGTTTACCTTGGAAAAGCTCCCAAAGCAGTAGTTGAAGCTATGGCCTTAGACATTGCTGGTAAACTTATTTTTGCGAAAAGCAGTAAACACAATACAGAGGGATTACACTGTGAGTAATACCGAGTCTCACTCAGTTGATCTAAGTATGAAGAATAAGCACACGGGAATTAGTTGCTTTCTTCACACCGAGGCAGTTTAAAACTACAACCCCCCCCGGAGGCACATTTATAATTGGGAAAGAAGGACTTGGGGTCTTCCATATTTATTAGATTGACGTTTGGGAAAATGAATTTTTACTTCATCTGCAGCAAATGAGTCCTAATCAGTTAAGTGGCTTTGGGCTACTGTGGCTCCTTTTTCTCATTTTCTTTCTGTTTTTGAATAGGCCTTTCTGATCTGTGGCACCCTCTCATCCCCTGAACTGAGTCCCATGTGACTTCTGTGGCTTCCTGGGATATTTGGTAGCACATTTTGTGTTTTTCTATTAAGGGTCTGAAACTTGTATGGGCTTTTCCTTTCCACCCTGTGTTCTCAGGCATCTAAAATTACTTCTAGCCTAAGTGACCCAAGAAGAACCGATCTAAACTCAATCATGCTTCTTAAATTTCAACAGACATTAGAAGACTCCATTAACTCACAGTTTACTGATCCCAAACTCCAAAGAATCTGATTCAATAGGTCCAGACTGGTTGATATAGTGAGCATCGCAGAATAAGTGGAAGGCTAGGCTAGAAAGGATCCTAGGTCTTGAAGGTGCCATGTCATTATGCCACCAAGGAACCAACTCTGGAACACGTTGTAGAGATATTATGAGCACTTTGAGTTCTATAGATGGTTTGTATTTGTTTAGCCTAGCTAGAGAGAATAACTTGGACCCCTCACTCCCACAGAGCCCAGCAGAAGGACTTGTCACCCTGACATTCAGGTTTCCCAAGGAGAAGAGTGGGAGCCGAAGGTAATGGATGTAACAAGGCCATCTTACTCATCTGATCTCCTTGTCCCCAGCTAAATTTCCTCTCCTGAGTTGTATTTTATTCCATGGCCTTTATTATGTATCTCATATTGAACCTGAAGCTCACCAATTTGGCTAGACCAATTGGCCAGCCAGAATCTTCCTGTCTCTGCCTTGCCAATGTTGAGATTACCAGCACATGCTGCTGTGACTCCCTGCCTGCCCCTTCCATGCTGGGTGGATGCTGAGACTCTCTGCCTGCCCCTCCACGCTGGGTGGATGCTGAGACTCCCTGCCTGCCCCTGCATGCTGGGTGAATGCTGAGAATGCAATGTCAGGTCCTCACACTTGCATGACAGACACTTTAACTGAGCCATTCCCCAGACCTTACTTATTAAATATTTCCTATCTGTTTGTTGGTAGTTACTGGAAATGCAGTAGATTCTTATACCTTGATTCTGTATTATTCAGCCTTGCTAAGAATCCCTTACTCATCAAATGGTTTATTTAATTTTATTAGTTCATTCAATAATTAATTTTTGAGATAGGATTTTACCATATAGTCCTGGAAGGCCTGGAACTCACTATGTAGACCAGGTTGGCCTAGAACTCAGTGGTATCTATCTGCCTCTGCCTCCTGAATGCTGGGATTAAAGATGTGTACCATAACACTCAGTTCAATTTTTTAAATTCTTTATGTAGTCATATCATCTTTGAACAGATTACATTTTTCTTTTGATTCTTAAGTATCTTATCTATCATCTGTCTGTCTATTTATCATCTACCTTCTATCCATCTATCATCTGTCTATTTATCATCTATCTCTCTATCCATCTATCATCTATCAATCTATCATCTATATCTATCT
>LOEQ01000650.1:493993-506720 GCA_001685075.1 Bramus lutescens | reverse complement strand
CCTAGCCTCCAGGCAGCTGCACAGGAGAGCGTGTCATTGTGTACTGCTTACACAGCTGTAGGGAGGAGGAGACGTGTGAACCCAGGAACTTTCTGAGCTTGAGCCCTGAGAGCTTCCCTAACTCCTGAGTATTAGGAGTCCTGGGCTCCCTCCGGGAGGGACTGTTGTAATGCCGAGGAGACACCTTTGCCACATGCCTCTTTTCTAGGATGGCGTGCTGTTTCCATGGTATCTGGGGGCTGTTTTGTTTTCATCGGGAATGCTTACTTTTGACAGTTCTTGGTAGCTCAGATTGAAGGTGGATTACTTTAAATGATTTGCTGTTGTGGCAGGCAGCTGCAGTTACAACCAGCTTATTCTAAGTCTTAGTGGTGATGAATATTTTAAATCAGGCTTTAAAAATTTAGGCGACTCCAGGGCCAAGTAGAGGACACAACATTTCAGGGTTCGTATTTTGTCCTTTCATTTAGCATGGAACTGGAATGGGTCATTTTCATTTTAGAGGGCTGTCATATGTCACTGACCATTCTTCAGGGTGCAGACTTTTTTCTAATGGGGGAGGAAGGGCATTCTTACTGCATGTGAAACCATCTACGTCTTTCATCTCTTGGGAATGCTTTGATTCCTATTTCCTGTGACGCGTGAAGCCTCAACAATTCCCTGGCTCAAGTTTACACAGTTCCAGTGACATCCTCAGCATAAGAGGTGGCATCAGTGTGTCCTTGTCACTTTCACACAGTGTGACTCTCATTCACTCTCACACAGGGTGACTCTCATTCACTCTCACACAGTGTGACTCTCATTCACTCTCACACAGTGTGATTCTCATTCACTCTCACAGTGTGACTCTCATTCACTCTCACACAGTGAGACTCTCATTCACTCTCACACAGAGTGACTCTCATTCACTCTCACACAGGGTGACTCTCATTCACACTCATGCAGTGTGACTCTCATTCACTCTCACACAGGGTGACTCTCATTCACTCTCACAGGGTGACTCTCATTCACTCTCACACAGGGTGACTCTCATTCACTCTCACACAGGGTGACTCTCATTCACTCTCACACAGTGTGACTCTCATTCACTCTCACACAGTGTGATTCTCATTCACTCTCACAGTGTGACTCTCATTCACTCTCACACAGTGAGACTCTCATTCACTCTCACACAGAGTGACTCTCATTCACTCTCACACAGGGTGACTCTCATTCACACTCATGCAGTGTGACTCTCATTCACTCTCACACAGGGTGACTCTCATTCACTCTCACAGGGTGACTCTCATTCACTCTCACACAGGGTGACTCTCATTCACTCTCACACAGTGTGATTCTCATTCACTCTCACAGTGTGATTCTCATTCACTCTCACACAGTGTGAGTCTCATTCACTCTCACACAGTGTGACTCTCACTCTCACACAGTGTGACTCATTCACTCTCACGCAGGGTGACTCTCATTCACACTCATGCAGTGTGACTCTCATTCACTCTCACACAGGGTGACTCTCATTCGTACTCACACAGTGTGACTCTCGTTCACTCTCACACAGTGTGACTCTCTCACTCTCACACAGTGTGACTCTTGTTCACTCTCACACAGTGTGACTCTCATTCACTCTCACACAGTGTGACACTCATTCACTCTCACACAGTGTGACTCTCATTCACGCTCACAGTGTGATTCTTGTTCACTCTCACACAGTGTGACTCTCGTTCACTCTCATACAGTGTGACTCTCAGAGTATGCATCAGCAACTGGGGCTCTCAGCCTTTCATTTAAAGGATCAACCATATTTTATTAAATGCTTTGAAAAATTGCTTGCAGTAGGAGGATCAGCCATCATACTTAGTAAGAGATAGCCCCTTAGTGTAGGTGGCTCTTACATTAGTTGGCTACAATGAGTTGGTATATATGAAGCATAGAAAAAAACCTGTATAAGTAGATTTCAGTCACTCATATACTATTACTTACATGCTATATATTAAGTAGCATATAAGCCATTTAATATACCAGCCATTTAGCATACTAAATAGCTGACATGCTACTTAGTATTTTTACTTAATTCTTTTGTGTGACGCATGATTAGTAAAACTCAGAGAGAAATTGGGGTTCAACCTGAAGATCCAAAAAGTAAAACAGCCAGCCACTGGTTCTTACCTCAACCTCAGTCTGAAATGGCGATCCGGCCTCCAGGAATCTCAGAATGAGACTGTGTGTGAGAGCTTTCTTTCCTGTTTTATAATCCTTTCTGTTTCTTGGATTAAAGGCATGCAGTACTCAGTTTCTATGGCAACTTGTGTGGCTACTGGGACTTAAGGTGTGTGTTACGATTATCTGGTCTGTAAGACTGACCAGTGGGGCTGCTTTACACTCAGATCTTCAGGCAAGCTTTATTTATTAAAATACAATTGAAATGCCACTACATTTGTGAATTTATTTTTTGTGTGTGAAAATATTATACAACCAGGGGCTCTATCTTTTAGTTATTCAAACATACGCTATGTTCTATAGAATGAGTTAAAAGTTTACTTGTAGTCTCTGTGGTGTAATGAGATACACAGACATTTCCAATATGCTGTGGGATGGTTAATTTTGATTGCCTACTTGGCTGAGCCTGGAATCAACTAAGATGCCACTGGGGGTCCTTGTGAAGGCATTTCTGGGAGGGATTAACTGAGGAATGGAGGGAAGGGCTTCCCTCCAGGCTGGGCAGCACCTTCAGGCACTGACTTGAGGGAAAGCAATGCTACTTTTGCCTGCCCTTCTTTTGCACCTTGATGGGAAGTGCACCTGCTATGCTACAGCTGCCACTACCACTACCACTATCCTTCACTGACCATGGAGTTCAGCTTTCTGAGATGTCCATCGACTGAAGAATGTAATTCTCTAGGAATCACTTAGGCCTTCAGCATGATATTTTAATTATTGAGGCATCTAGCCATGTGGACTGGACAGTTATAGGTTTGGAGCCTTTCCAGGGTGCCGAGAGCCATTTTTAGATTACCCAGCACCTACTGTATAAGCCAATTAGACAAATTGGTTCTGTTCTCCTGGAGAACTCCAATGCATGCAGTAATCTACATTATATTGTACAGGCTGAAATTATGTTGGGAAGTGATACCAATATTTTTAAACCCCGAGTTTCAATATGGACTATTATTGTGTAACAGTTTGCTCTAAGATTGAACACTCTACCCTGCAAGGAAGCTCCTTAAGCAGGAAGGTAAACAACTCAATAGCTTCAAGAAATTCCTGAAACTGACCAGATTCACTAGGCCCCTTCCTCCAAAGACTAAGCAATAAAGACTGCTCAGAGTCTCTAGCCAAGCTGATAGACGACACTGAGAGCAAACTGGCTGCCTGGAATAAGTGGAAGTCCGCTGAGCTGCCTAGAAGAGGTTGAGACCAATTGAAACAATACTCTCCAACCTATTGAGCTGCCTGAAGGCTGTATGTGTGCTCCAGGTTCTCCGCTTTGGGAACTGTCACCTGTGCTGAGGTGGGCTTTCATGAAGCAGATGTCCCTGAATAATTTCTGCTCCTGTAAGTAACCCCAATAAAACTCATTGGGTCACCAAGTTGGACTCTGGTGGTGTCTGTATTTTGGTCTATTTTGGATTCCTTATCTGGGATGAATAGACGTGTGCATTGTGATTCTCTGGAAAGGTTTTGTCATATGATGTAGTTGGTGCCTGAGGAGGGACCTGACAGAGCCAAGGAGGATCTGGGAGGAGAAAGAGGGACCTGACAGAGCCAAGGAGGAGCTGGGAGGAGAAGGAGAGACCTGTCGAGCCAAGGAGGAGCTGGGAGGAGGAACAGGGACCTGACAGAGCCAAGGAGGAGCTGGGAGGAGGAACAGGGACCTGACAGAACCAAGGAGGATCTGGGAGGAGAAAGAGGGACCTGAAAGAGCCAAGGAGGAGCTGGGAGGAGGAACAGGGACCTGACAGAGCCAAGGAGGAGCTGGGAGGAAAGAGTTTCTGGTCCTGACTGGGTAGCAAGACCTGCAACTGAAGTTGAGCAGCCTGAGTGGCGAGCATCTACCAAAAAATTCTTATAGAATTGTCCTCCCTTGTATGGTTTGTGTTAGCATACCTTTGTGCTTTGGCAGTGGTCACATGGTGGTGAAAGGGGCTACTAAGGCTGAGCCATCAGAATTAGGAGTGTCTGTAGGAAGACTCCAGGACACAGTCTTCATCTGTGTGATATGGAGTGGCCTCCCTGCTTGATGAGTGGAGCCCACCACATAACTAAGGAGATGCCCTGAAAAGAGGGAAACTTGCAGCCTTTGAAATCGTGCAGAAAGGCCGAGCTTGTCAGCAGCAGCGGCAGAGGTTGACTGGCCACTGTTGTGTGCAGTTAGAAATGGATTTTAGACAGAGATGGACCAAGCAGGACTTTGTTTGTGTAAAGGAGCAATTGCAACAAGAAAGAGAGATGCAGCATCCTCCTCCAGGTTAGCCTCTGGCTTGGTTTAATCTAAGTCTCTGGTTAGATAAATGGGATGGAGGTGCTGGCTTGCTGCCTCTTAAGGCTCGGGGGCTGGATGGAAAAGGAAGCACAAGTCAGATCCAGAAACAGAGTGTAGAGGACAACATGGCAGAAGCAGCAGAAGACACCTCTCAGGTCTGACCTTTAATAGAAGAGAAAGGGAAATCTGCAATCCAGCATGCAGATGTGGGCACTAACCACGGTCCAATGTGAGAAGCGAGTGTAAGCAGAAAACACCCAGCGCTTGAACTGCTGTAATTTAGGGAAGACTTTTTAAACGAGCAGCAAAAGAGCCTGTAACAGCCTGGCCTTTGAGCCTGTGGGACATGGGAGTGGATGGGATCAGTCAGGCTGCAGTGGAGGCAGGGAAACTGAGTGATATAATCTCCCATCTTCCCCCTTAAGGTAAAGGCTGCATAAACCAAGACAGTATGAGGAGATTAGTCCCCGACGGACTGGCTAATCAGAGCCTTTAGGAACCACTTGGTTATCTCCATCTGAAGTCCCCATAAAAGTCAGGGGCTGGAGGACCGTAGAGGAAGGGCAGATGCTATTGAGAGAACTAGGGAGAAGAGAAGCCGTGTTTGAACCCCAGTTCATTGGGTCAGACAGAGCTATGCTCACAGAGGAGTTAAAGAAAAGATTGATCCTGCAGGGCTGTCAAGGCTCGCAAGGAGCTTTAGAGGCTTTGCCGAGCCCTTTGGTTTGGGCAAGCTCTTCATAAGTAGCAAAGGCTTTGGCAGACCTCAGTGATTTAGACCAGCATGTAAAGATTGTCCTTAAAGTGAGACAGCAGCCTGGAGGAGATAGGAGCACAGTAAAGCAGAGGAAGAGGTTAGTTTGGGTTTCTCGAAGGCAAAGGTGGCTGTATTTGTGTGGAGCTGGAGCTTCTAAGTAAGAGATGGTGGAAGCCAAACTGCCGAGGAGCTGTTGGATGGCATTAAAGCCTAAGGAGCAGTTCACAGACGACACCCTATAGAGCAACACAAGTGAAGATGGTCACGCCTGTCCCGGGGACGGGTAATATCCCTCCAGACTGAGGAGTTTCCCTCCAGGAAAGGTTATTTTAGGATTGGAGATGGTTTGCCGAGCCAGGGCCTCCTCCAACAACCAGATGAGGTGAATGGGGAGACAATAGCTATGGTGCTAACCTAGGGGCCCCTCTGATCAAGGGAGCCAGCAGGTGCAGCAGTGGAGAGCAGGACCATGTCCACCTTTGGCCTCAAGCAGAGCTGAGATGATTAAGTCAGGCAAATTAACTTAACATGTGTGGAGAAGTGTAGGAGGTTCCATGGACGAGCTCCAGGATATGAAAATGTACTGACTCAGAAAACTGACTGAGAATCACAGCAAGCTAATTAAATTAGCGCCTCTTTTCCATGCTTTGTACCCAACCTTTATCTGTGGAGGAAGCAATTGATAAAAATGGATGGAGCTTTTCTGTGCTATATTAGACCTCACTTCTTAGTTGTGAACTTCTGGGATCACCCAGTACTTGCTGAGAACAGATAACAACAGTCTTTCACCAAGGTTATCTTTGTAACCACATTATTTGCTATGGGATGGTGGCTCAGGATGTGGCCTTGTCATGTCCACCTTCTGGAACAGGTTTTGCTATATAGATGGCATCATGCTTTGGAAAGCCATTGAATGTAGTGGCATTTCATTGTATTTTTAATAAACAAAACTTGCCTGAAGATCAGAAAGTGAAACAGCCTTACAGACCAGGCAGTGGTAACACACACCTTTAATCCCAGAAGCCACACTAGTTGCCATAGGAACCACGTGGCTCATGCCCTTACTACCCGTGGTGCATGCTTTTAAGCCAAGAAACAGAGAGGATTATAAATAAGACAGGAAAGAGAGCTCTCACACAGTCTCATTCTGAGATGCCTGGAGGCAGGATCGCCATTTTTGGACTGAGGTCAAGGTAGGAGCCACTTTGCTTTTTGGATCTTCAGGTTAAACCCCAATTTCTCTCTCTTGAGTTTTTATTAATTGTGCTTCAATCAGAGAGATAAACATGTACAATGGTACTTCTGCTTATGCTTTACAACCCTGCTGGGGCTGGGCTAACTGAAAGGAAGAGAAAGATCTTACCGAGTTATTGAAAAGATCAACAGGGATATCCCCAAGGTAACGCTCATATGGCAAGGTAAGCAAGACAAGACGATTGTCGTTATTACTGGTTATTTTGGCTGTTTTCTAAGACCACTAAGCTGGTTGACACTTAGATTTTAGGTTTCAAAGCCATATCATTAGGGTCCGAAACAGTGTGCTTCCCTGGGTTGTCTGTGTTCACCAGTTATTTCTATGTTTCCTACCCTATGTAGGTACTAACTTCCTAGCGGGAAGTTGGGAACAAAACAGAGAAGACACCAGGCAGAGCTCCACCCTCTACTCTCTGTTCCTCTGTGCCTTGTAACTGTCACTATGGTTAATGGTGAAGAATTACCGTCACTAAATGGCAGAAAAATCCCTGGCTGCTTTTTAGCTGACCAAAGGAAGGGAGGTCTTTGACTTACTTATTGAGGACAGGCCGTTCAATAAGACTCCTAGTCTCTTTGAAATCTGTTTAAGGAGATAGGGTTGTGTTCCCTATGGGTGGTTTTCATGCGTTTGTCTGTTTCTGAGTATAGACTGAAGGAAAAGCTCTGAGAATATCTTGGAAGCCCGAGGCTGCAGAACTTACTGTCATTCTTTATTATAACCAAATAAGAATTTTTAAAATTCAAAGTGGACCTTGATAAAGTCACCATTTTCCCCATTTTACTTATGAATTTGTTATTGATAGTCAGTAATGTTTGATAATATTTATGTCCCTATCTCAGACATTTTGTGAGCTATTTATTTGAAATCAGATTGATCTATAGGAAAAAGATTTGACCTCTTGTCTATTTTTGTGAAAACTCTGATTGCAAGCACTGCAAGAACTCTCCAAATGCAGATTTCTGTAGCTCTGTTCCTCATGTTGTAGCTGGCTTACAGAGCTGCCCCAGGGGTGCTGTAGAGGTCCCTGCGAGCTGTGTGCAGCTCTCATGATTATAAACAAGTTAGAAAACGTGAAAGGATTTGAAAAACGCTTTAAAAGGGGGAAAAACAATCCAGCCATTTCTCTTTATTGGGTAAATGGGTGTTTTTTTTTAATTTTTTAAGGTGTGTTTCCAATTGCCAATTAATTAAAAAAGCACTCTGAAAGGAGATAGCAATATAGAATCTACAACCCGAGCTTTGTCCTAGATTTTCTGAGGGCATTAGATTATAATCACAGTTTTTAGTTAATTTAGATGACCAGGAGCCACACTTTTTAAGGCAGTTTTCTGTGATTATTACTCAAACTCATTTACTAATTAGTTTTCTAAATAGCAAGACAAATCTCCACTCAGTCTCCCCCCTCCAAAGGTCTCATAAGAAATCACTTTGCTATTAGCCTGGAAATGTTCCTAAAATACAGCAGTGTGGTGGCCGTAGGTAGCATGGCCTCGAGGGAAACATCAGATATCAGTTCAAATGTGACCTTTGTGCTCTTTGTCCCCTTTGGTGAAAGTAAGGATGCAGGTGTGTGTCTGAAAGGGAGGTGCCGAATAGGGCGTTCTGGCTCCGTCAGCTCCTCAGCCTTGGGGGAAGTGCAATCTAAAAGCCATCAGTGGGGTCCTGGGCATTGCCCTTAATCTAGGTCTTTTTGGGGGCGCTTGAAATATGGCAGGAATTGAGGCAAACGAATGCTAATCATGCAGAAGCCAGCTGTATGAGCAGTTCTCAAATGGGGATTTAAAAACACTATGCAAAACATAAGTCATTAATCTTCACCATGGCCTCCAGCGTCATAGACATCCATCACCACTCATCTCTGCCGCTGGGAAATCAGGGCTGCACCCAGAGTCCCCATGAATCCTGTAATCCAGACTCAGGTCAGAGCACCAAGCTTGGAACCTGATGCCTTCAGATGAGCTGTGGGCTGGGTTGTGTTTGGGTCTGCGAAAGTGCTGGAATAGACTCTCAAGTTCCGTGTCATGTTGGAGGGAAACTGAGCTGTTTGTTATTTATGGATCTGGTTATTTCTTTCTCTGATTATCCTCTCGCTACTGATCTTTCTTTCCTGTGATTACTTTTTCTTTTGAGATGGGATCCGACTCTGGAGAACTGGGTGCTTTAGAATGCAGTCACTATGTAGCCTAGGCTGACCTGAGACTCATGGCTAATCCTGTCTCGCCTTCCTGAATCTTGGGATTACAGGTATATGAGGTATATGTTACCACATCCACCTTATAATTCTAATTAATTTGATCTCCTGAGTTTAAAACCTAGAAACATGCTGTGTTAAATTTCTCCATAAAAACGTGCTAATCTGGGCAGTGGGAGAGTGGCTGACAGCGAGGACAGCATTTAAGGAGAACGTTGTTCCATTGTCTATTTTATCCTGGAGATCCCTGGCTCCAAATAGTTCCCAGATGAAAATATGAGTGAAGGCAACTGTGCTGTGAGTCAGGATGAGAGGGGAAGGAACTGCAGCAATGTTACTGTCCCTGTATTGTTGCGGAAAGGGTTAGAGTTTCCTAGGTTGTCCTTGACTTGATGCTGTGTCAGTTTCTGGGTACCTTGGAGCTACTATGCTTCTTATTTCATTTTCATGGTTCTTAGACGTGCAATGCCCTAATAAGATATGACGAACACTGGTTACTTCTTCCTCACACAGGGCCTAATTGGTATAACGCCATTTGATGAGTGGGTCAAACTCCCGGTCTGCCACTTATTATCTCTGGCTGGCCAAGGCCACTTAATATTAATTATTAATATGGTTATAAATGTTTTTAATATGCAAAATGCTAATGATGGCACTAGCCTCACAAGGATTAAATAAGACAATGAATATGCATGTGGTTGGTCCATGGTGGAGCACTCTTAGTCAGCAGGCGTTTTCTACTTCTTTCAGTAAATAGGAGGCTCCCGTTGTAATTCGTTTGTTTTATTGAGTTACATATAGCAACTTTTCCATCGTGAGATCTCCAGACAGGGTTGGTAGTTATTGAGCAAGAGGGTGTAACATCTAAGAATGGAATTCTGTAAATGTGTCTGGATAATGTCAATCACTTCAAGCAAAGAACACTTAGGAATTGCATTGATAGTGCTGTAACACATACATTAGGAAATCTACTGTGTGTAAGGCAAGTGAGGAACCGGGAAGGTTGGGAAGATAGCTTAGTCAGTGGAGCGGATCTATGTTGCAGGAACCGAGTTTGACCTCCCAGAATCCACACAAGAAAGCTGGGCATGGCCGAATATGCCATGGCAGAGTCAGAAACACAGGATTTTGGGGCTTGGAGGCCAGCATTGCAGCTTCAGGTTCAGGGGTGACTCTGTTTTAAAAGACAATTAGAGTGATTGAGGAAGACATCTGATGCTGACCTCTGGTCTACACCCCCCCCAGATATACACACACATACACATATGCACATACATTCACACACACATCCACACACAGTACACATATACAGACACACACACACACACGCATGGGGGGAATTGGGGAGGAAAATATTTTTTGTTTGTTTGTTTTTTTGAGACACAGTTTCTCTTGTAGCTTTGGAGCCCGTTCTGGAACTCTCTCTGTAGACCAGGCTGGCCTTGACCTCACAGAGATCTACCTGCCTTTCTCTCCCAAGTACTGGGATTAAAGACGTGCACCACCACCACCCAGCAGAAAGTATTTGTTAAGAGTCTTGTGGATACATATTTGACAGACAGACATCTTGATTGCAACAATTGGGGCTTAGAATTGGAAGAGAGCATCAGCTCAGTTTAGTACATTATGTACCCAAGTGTCTGCTTGCCCTTAGCCTCACCTTCTGTTTTATCCACACAGACCCTTGGTTGTTGACTCAGTTTACATTGGATGCCTCTTCGTCCATCTGGAAACTCATTTTTCTGACTAAAAGTTAGTTTCTTATTTTCTTGTAACTAGGTTTATTTGCCTGTGTATATGTCTGTGTGTATGTGTATGTGTCCGTATGTGTGTGTGTGCTCGTGCGGGTACCTATGTGCTTATGCATGTGTGTAGAGGCCCTAAGACACATCATGTATCCTCCTCTTTCATTCTCTGCCTCTTTCCTTGCAGCAGGGATGCTTCTCTAACCTGGGCTTTCCAATTTCTCAGCTGGACTGAAACCTTCTGTCCCCAGGATCTGGGGTTACAGGCATTTGTAGGGATGCTTGGCTTGTTATGTGGTTACGGAGACCCAAACTGTCATTCTTGTGATTTCCGGACAAGCACTCTCATCCACTGAGTCACCTCTTCAGTGTGTTTTGAGTCAGTGGTATTCGAGTATAGTTCACCTTTGGACAACAAGATGTAAAATAATGAACTGCATGTTTTTGAGGATTTTCCTGTGTTAAACAGATTTATAAAGGGCATTTTCTTCTATTTTTATGCACTGTGGCATGGGAGCATAATCGAAGTAATTGCAGTTGTCTTATGACTGCAAAGGAACCAGTAGGAGGTAAAAACCCAATGTGCTCAGTAGACCAGAGCAAAAAGCGAAGGAATCCAGGGTCCCGGGTGATGGCGCTGCTCACTGGAGCAATTCTTAAACTGCCTGACCCCAGCCTTGCTGTTAGGCGAAATAATCTAATGTCTTTATTATCTAAACCATCCTAAGTTGGGCATTCTGTTTATTTCAGTCAAAACATATAAATGCACTCTAATTAATCCTGTTCTTCATTGTCTCAGAGAGGGCTTAAGGCAGCTTGCAATATGATTAAAGAAATATGAAATAAATAGGTAAATCATGAGATAAATGAGGAAAAGAGGAGAATAAAGGAGCATAGAATGAAGGGTGCTGTTATTACGTAGAAGGGTGTCATAAAAACCCTGTGTGCTTTCTAGAAGAAAGCAGAATATTACTTTGAGAGACGAGACACAGCTGGCGCAGTCCCAGGAGTCTCTGCAAACGCTTGTTGGGTGGATAGGAGCAGGAGGCCCTGTGGGAAGGATGCCCCCCTTTCCTCCCTCCCTCAAGTAGGGGGGTTTATCGAGGCACTGCTAATGAGGCTGGGACACCATTGTGACACCCTGTGTGAGTTTTGTGGTGACACTGAGGCTTTACCTTGGCCTTTGTGCCAGAAAGAAAGAGGGCTGTGGTGGAGTCCTCAGATCCCAAATAAATGAAACTTTTTTTGTTGTTGTTTAACTTTTCTTCCTCTTCTTCTCCTTCTCCTTCTCCTTCTCCTTCTCCTTCTCCTTCTCCTTCTCNTTCTTCTTCTTCTTCTTCTTCTTCTTCTTCTTCTTCTTCTTCTTCTTCTTCTTCTTCCTCTTCCTCCTTCCCCTCCCTTTTTCCTTCCTTCTCTGTTTTGGAGTCAGGGTTTTACCATGTAGCTCAGGCTGGCCCAGTGTACATAATCCTCCCATACCTACGTCCTGAGAGCTTGGATCCTGGTGTGTAGCACCATATTGAACTCCATTCTACGAATCTATTACAAATTACAAGACACGGAGTGTTTTGTCATTACTGAATTTGTGACACTAACCACTGGAAATGATTTAAATGCCAACCTGAAAGGATTGTCCTCTATTATCCAGCTTTATGATCTACAGCACATTGTGGTTTATATACTTGATAGAATATTATATACTTGGCATCTAAATACTTCTACCCATACTTAAACTTTCATAGGTACAGCAACACGTCCCTGCTTCAACATCTATAGTGGGTTGAAAGAAAATGGTCTCCAAAGGGAGTGGTATAGTCAGGAGGTGTGGCTGTGTTTCCTCCCTCCAGTGGAAACTTATTATCTGATCAGTCAGTGATCTGCCTGTGGGGGATGTGTTAGTCGGTCACTCTCCTAGTCTAGGCTGGCTTTCCTGTGACGTCACCTCCTTGCTTCAGGGTTGGCTCTCATCTTTGCTTCTGAGAGATAATCTTCTATTTAGGTAGAACCTCAGTCTGATAGCCTGTAAAATAAAAACTAGGTTTAAAGTTAACCATTTCTACATCCTATGTAAAGTCAGAAACATCAAAACGCAGGAAGAAAATGTCCTTATTTACACAACTGGCCCTAAGCTGCGAGTCGGCGTTTCTAACTTCTGGCCGATACCCACTCCATCTTCCTTGCCTCCGTTAGCTCCTCAGCAGACTGTGGTATTTTATTCAGTGGGCAACAGAAACTTTCCTTTGAGTTGAATATGTCATTGTGCTGAAAGTATTAAGTAGCTTAGTTTTCCTTTTTTTTTTTT
>LOEQ01000650.1:470727-485548 GCA_001685075.1 Bramus lutescens | reverse complement strand
CCTTCCTTCCTTCCTTCCTTCCTTCCTTCCTTCCTTCCTTCCTCCTCTTCCTTCTTCCCTTCCTCCCTCTCTCCCTTCCTTCCTTTTGCTATGCAGAGCTTTTTAATTCCATGAGATTCCATTTTCCTATTCTTGCTATAGCTTTCTGAGCTATGGAAATCAGAAAGCCCCTGCATATGCCTGTGTCTTACAGTCGTCTCCTCTAGTACTTTCAGACTTTCAGTTGTTGTGTTAAGGGCTTTGATCAATTCATATTTATTGTGTGCGCCTGTGTGTGTGCAAGTGAGTATGAATGTGTGTGCACATGTGCGTGGGGTTGAACATTGGTGTCAGGTATCATCCTCAACCACTCTCCGCCTTGCTTTTTGAGTGAGCTTGGAGTTTACTACTTTGACAAGAGTGGCCGGAGACTCCAAGGACGGACCCTCTGTCTCCATGTCCCTAGCTCTAAGTTTACAGTTCTGTGCTCTTGTAACCGACATTTTTATGTGAGCTCTGGGGATTGATCTCAGATCTTCACAGTTGTGTGGCAAGTCATCTCCCCAGTCCTAGGCTATTGCTTTAAGGAGGAAGCGTCTTCTCACCATCATGAAAACCACACTTCTTACCACATAGGTTTATGTTTCTGAACTTGTCTAAGTTCCCATCCGGGTCCACAACCCCACACTGACTACTGCTGTGGCCGTAGAAGCCTTTGAGATTTGAAGAGATAAAGATATGGGTCCCGCTGGTAGTAAGATTATATGATAAGATCATTTGAAGATGGTTCCCCATTAGAGCATCTCTGCCTAAACCGGAAGGGGTGGTCACACTCCCTGTATTATGCTATGTGTTAGCAACATGCCAGATTCAGTGATAAGGAGCCTATGACACTTCCCTGTTGTCCTGTGTCTGTTGCCCTGCCGAGGGACATCTGTTCCTCTCAGCATGCTGCTGGGTAGTGGCGATTAGGGGTCTCCATTCCTATTACAATTCCGGTGTGGTGATTCTGAGTTTCACCTATGTATGTTGGTTGCTGAGAGAGTTGCTTTCTCACTGCTGTGGCTGAACCTGACAAGAGACAGTCTAATGCAAGAAAAATTTATTTTGTCTCATGGTTTGAGGGTACAGTCCATCCTGGCAGAAAAAGCGTGGTTGGAGGAGGAGCTCGTGGCTGTGGCAATAGGTGTGTGTGGCTTCTGGCTCACATCCGGGCAGATCATGAACCAGCTGGTGTTTTACTTTCTCCCTTTTCTTCAGACAGGAACCCCAGCCCATGAAATGGTGCTACCCCCATTCAGGGTCATCTTCCTTGGTTAAACTTCTTTGGAGACACCCTAACAGATATACCGAAAGGTGTGTTTCAACAACTAATGCCCTATGTGTTTCTTAATATAAATTGACAATGAGAGTTAACTATAATAAGTCCCTTCCTTTATTTTTCAGCTAAAACTTAATGATACAAACTGAGCATTGATACATGTGATACAAACTGCCATTTTTACCTCTTAAACAGGGACTCCACGACCTGGGACTAATTAATCACTAATTAATCATCATCCAGAAAGACTCTACTGCCTTTCTTCCTTGAACTGTGATTACAGACTGGATATGGTTAGGAAAACATCCCTTACCTGAGAATGTTCTGGAATGTTCTGTATGAGTGTGCATGAGATCCAAACCCCCATGGGTCTTTGTTTGAGGACCCTGCTTTGGAAGCAACTCTCATGCTGCCTGTCTCTCCCTTTCACAGCCTGGCTGTTTTGGTTTTACACTGACCCATGTGCGAGCTCACTGCATTCGGTTACCGTGCTGCGCCCCCTTGCATTCCATTGCCATCCGTGGCTCTCCATCTTTCCCCATAACTACATTTGTGTCATTTTGTTTCAGTCTCATGGAGATGCAGAAAAGCTCCAGGTATCTGCAAACCTTCCATTCTAACTGTTCTTACACGCCCACGTGCACACACACATGCATGTATGCTTGCACATACACATACGCATGCACACACTCACAGCACATACACGTGCATGCACACACACATATGCATGCACAGTGCACTTTTTAAAAAACACTTCAGTTATGTTTAGATTTTAGCACATAAAGATCTGGTTTGTTAAGAGATGCATTGCATTTCATGAGATGGTTTTCAGAAAGTTGTTTGATCAACTTCTCATTGTCTCTCTCTCTAATGTCTCCAATGATGACTTTTAGATAATTTCTTTATTTCTCTGACTACCAACAATGCTACAATGAACCTTTTTTAAGAAATCTTTTCACAAATATCTAAATATTTCTGTACAATGAAGTACTGTGAACGGAACTGAAGGTTTCAGCAAGTTTTACTTTTAGAAAATGTAATAGGCATTGTTTGATTTATTGTCACAGAATTGTGTATTTTTCATTCCCACTTCTCTTCATGAATGGGCGGTCGGATGGCTGGTGCTGCAGAATAGACCCAAAGCCTCCTCCGTACTGAACACATGTTGTGCCGCTTAGACACATTCTCAGATAAACTGATTTTTAAAATTTAGTCAAGTTGACAGATAGATAAAAAACCTATCTCATTATTATTTTAATAAGTATATTTTGACTATTGATGAAATTGTGTTTGTTTTAAAGTGTTTGCTGACTATTGCTATTTTGTGGAATTCCAGACTTCTGAGTAGGTTCTCTATAACATGATTATAATAAAAACCCAGAGACAGATACTGGGGTCAGCCTGAAGGTCAGAAAAGCAAATCAGCCAGCCGCTGGCTCTTACCTCTACCTTAGTCTGAAATGGCGATCCTGCCTCCAGGGATCTCAGAATAAGACTGTGTGAGGGCTGTCTCCTCCTGTCTTATATTCCTCTTTAGGGCTGAGATTAAAGGCATGCACCACTAGCCCCGTTTCTATGGCAAACTAGTGTGACTACTGGGATTTAAGGTGTGTGTCACCACTGCCTGGTCCGTAAGGCTGACCAGTGGGGCTGTTTTACTCTCTGATCATCAGGCAAACTTTATTAAAATACAAATGAGATATCACTACAGTTTTCAGAGGCTGGGTGGTCAGTTCCAAGCTGACCTTAATCAAGTGACACTGGAGACAACAGAAACCAGGCAAGCGGGCTTTCTTCTGTCCCTTCCCCGGACTGCTCCAAGGTGGTTACTTCTTAAGTGGCCACAGGTCCCCATGTCAAGTGAACATACCTGCTGAGTGACATGCTATAGATATGGTATGGTATGGTTGTTGGTGCCTGTGAACATGACTGAGTGTCATGCTGTAGATTATTAGATGGTTGTTGGTGCCTGTGAACATGACCATGTAACACGCTGTAGATTATTGAATGGTTGTTGCTGCCTATGAACATGACCGAGTGCCATGCTATAGACTATTGTATGGTTGTTGCTGCCTGTAAACATGAATGAGTGACATGCTGTAGATTATTGTACGGTTGTTGCTGCCTGTGAGCATGACCCAGTGACATGCTGTAGACTATTGTATGGTTGTTGGTGCCTGTGAACATGACAGAGTAACATGCTGTAGACTATTGTATGGTTGTTGGTGCCTGTGAACATGACCGAGTAACATGCTATAGACTATTGCATGGTTGTTGATGCCTGTGAATATGACCGAGTGACATGCTATAGATTATTGTATGGTTGTTGATGCCTGTGAACATGACCGAGTAACATGCTGTATACTATAGGATGGCTGTTGGTGCCCACGAACATGACCGAGTGACATGCTGTAGATTATTGGATGGTTGTTGCTGCCTATGAACGTGACACCAGCATCATTTCACTTCAAGTCTTTTCTTTTTATCTTCCTTCCTTTTCACCTAAACCACTGTGAACTTGTAAGAACTGTACCTCAAGTTCTGTCTGCTAGAGGAATTGGGTAAGATACTGCTCAATGTATGTTTTGTGATGGACTGGAATTCCTCACTAATATGGAGGATTGTAAGACAGTGACTTATGCTCCCAAGATTAATCTTCTTATTTATTCAGAATTTTATAAATATATTTTGATCATATTTATTCTGTCCCCCAGCTTTTCCCAGATGCTCCTTCCCCCACCTCCTTACCTACCCAACTCCATGTTCTCTCTCTCTCTCTCTCTCTCTCTCTCTCTCTCTCTCTCTCTGTCTCTCTCACCTAAAAAACAATCAAACAAATATGGAGTCCAGTTGGTATTGGCCTACTACTCCTGGGTGTAAGACCTGCCCTGGAGTGTGGTTGATACACCTACTATGTCAGTTGCTTCATTAACATAAACTAACTTCCCCTCTACTCAGAAGAAATCAAATGCTGATAGTTCCTTGGCTAGGGGTGAGGCTTGGTGCCCACCTTCCCTCCAAGAATATCTTTTTAAAAGGAAGTTTGTATTGAAAGTCTGTTTTCCCTTCGTATTAGGCTTGGGTGTTGAAAGCACCAAAACTTTTCTGTAAATCTGGCACTCAGGAGGCAGAGGTTGAGAGTTCAAGGCCAGCTTCAGTTCCAGAGTGAGAGCCCACCTCAAAAACCCAAAGAAGTAAATAAAGCCAGTCACTGTGGTGTGCACCATTGTTCTAGGGTGAAATGGAGGATTGCTTATACCTAGGCAGTCAGAGACAGTCTGACCCGAAGAACAAGGTCCCATCTCTCAAAAAAAGGATGACCACCCCTCTCGTCAGGTAATCACCAACAGCTGATGCAAGAACCACAAAGATATATTTTGTCTATCACCTATCAGTCTATCTATCTGTCTGTCTGTCTGTCTGTCTGTCTGTCTGTCTGTCTGTCNNNNTGTCTGTCTGTCTGTCTGTCTGTCTGTCTGTCTGCCTGCCTGCCTGCCTGTCTGCCTGCCTGCCTGCCTGTCTGTCTGTCTGTCTGTCTGCCTGCCTGTCTATATATCCACCTACCTATCTATATTTATATTTATATATCAATTTATTAAGGGGTGTTGTGGGCGAAGACACACTCACCGAGCTGGGACCAAGGGAGCTGGGGACTGACCACACACTGCTTCACGCTACCTGACCGGGTCTTCACAACCCAAGGGAGCCTGCAGCCCGTTTCTCTCCTTTTAAGAGATCACATCCACAGACGAGAAGCTACTCTCTAAGACCAGTACCCCAAAGTTATTGATGGAATGAATTCCCATCACAAACAGTCACTTTTCCATGGACACGTGCATGTATGTTTTCCACAAAAAAAAAAAATACTGAAGGAGATGGAGAGATGGCTCAGCAGGTCAGAGCATGTGCTGCTCTTACTGAGGACCCAAGTTCAGTTCCCACATGACTGGGTGGCTCAGAGCTGCCTGTGATCCCAACTCTCTTCTGGCCTCTTTGGGCAGTGCACCCATGAGCACATAATGCCCCCAGTCCCTGATTGTGTGCACATGAGTACATGTGCACACACAGTGTGCTCATGTGCACACACAGTTAAAAATGTTTAAAAACTGAGACTGAGAACCAGCATTTTGTACTCTCTATGCCATGACTATGTTCTCTTGCCAGAAGTTCTCCAGTCGCTCGTTTACATGGATGCATGACATTTAATAATTGGAACAGTACTATCTAATATTAAGTATGACATCGCGGAGATCAAATAGAGAATAATGTATCTAGTACCTTTTTACTTTAAATTTTTTATTCATTTTACATACCAACCATCATTCTCCCTCCCCCACCTCCCCTCACTCCCACCCTTCTACCCCACCCCTCATCCATTCCTCTGAAAGGGTAAGGCCTCCCGTGGGGAGTCAACAGAGCCTGGCACATTAAGTTGAGGCAGGACCAAGCCCCTCCCCCCTGCATCAAGGCTGAGCAAATTATCCCACCATGGGGAACGTACTCCAGAGAGCCAGCGCATGCACCAGGGATATATCCAGGTCCCACTGCCAGAGGCCCCCATATTCAGTACTTTGAGTTACCTGTAAAACTCAACACGTGTGATTATAGTAATTATTTTTACCTGTTGAACAGAAATATGAAGTTGGTGGTTAGTTTTTCTGTTATTAATGTATTATTTTCGTTTCCCTTTTTCGAGTCATCGCTTCACAAAAGGTGAAGACAGCGGTAATTTAAATTAGTGAACCATTTTCTCCTTCAGTGCATGGGGTTTGAGTTCTGCTGCCATGAAGAAAGTACCCAGGGTAAGGTGTGAGTTCAGCCCTCTTGTCTCTTTGGAGAGCTGGTGAGGGTGGCTTATGGGTAAGAGAACTATGGATATCTTCTGTGTGCATGCCTGTCTTCATATACCCCTGACAGCAAGTGCCAGGCTGGTAGAGGCTCCTAGGGAGCCAATGTGCAGTGTAATTTCAGAGCAAGTGTTCTTTCTCACACTGCCTAGTGATTCTGGTGCATAAAGAATGATGTCACCTTCAGGGGTCACATTAATGAGCAATTTCTATATCAATAATAGATAGAACTTGTCAGTGCCAGCCTTCACATTTATAAGCAAATTGAGCACAAGTCCCTGGCGGTCACTGTTTTTTCTCTAGGATTGTTAGGGAAGAGTTTCGAGTTTACCTTACTACGTGGTCAGAAGCCAGAGTGGGCTCCTTGTGGGCCATGTCTGAGGGTAGACTTTTGCTTGAGTGTAGCAAGTGCCCAGATTTGGGTAAGAAGCAGAAGACCTTACATGTTGGAATCTTCAAAGAAGTTGTTAAAATACGCACCTGCGTGTCATAAGGATGTAGCTAATAGTAGTACGTTGCACATGCGTGCGCGCGCACACACACACACACACAAACTCACATGAACTCTCCCCCAGAACTAGACAACACAAGACATTATTCTGTTTGGTAACTTAATAGCTGGTTTTCTTTTACTCAAATATTTGACTACGATTTTCATGGTAGTTGAGGCATTATGACTTTGAAGTCCTCCAAGGGTTTTGTCTGAGTGAGAGAAGGGAAGAAAGCATTTCCTCAGAAGTAAACACTTCCAAATTTGACTGAGAGCCGCATGGATCTGTCTGTAACAGCATCTTCCTCTTCTGTCTTTAAAAGACAGGGTTAACAATGATCTCTGCTTTGTTCGCAAATTAGCTAGAGAAAATGCAAGGCTCTTGTTTCAGAAGTCTGCCCGAGGAATCAAAGAGAGATTCCGGTGCGTATCCAGCAAAGATGCTCTCCTTGTTCCAGCTGATGTCGGTGCAGAAAGACCCTAGAAGGCTTCGGGCCCCCCTCACTTTCTGAGCTGCGTGTGAAGAATCAGTGTAGCCGATACTCGGACCCAGCCTCACCAGGTGACCCGATGGAGAAAAACACGCATTAAACTAAGATTCCTGGAAGTCTGCCGGTGTGATGAACATGCATAGACCCCTCGGCAGGATACGGTGCAGTAATGAGGCCAGGAGGCGCTAAGCCATCGGGACTGTGTGAGCATTTCTATGGCAGTGTTTAGAGTTTGGTCTTTAAACCTGTCAAAATATAAATCTGCCTCCTGTGGTGCTGATTAGAGTGTTTACATTTTAATTCATCAACTAAGTACATTTCTACTTACGTTACAGAAGAGTAGATTCCTAGGAGGTGAGGGGAAGAATGGTGGTAACTACATCAAATCTCGGTAGTTAGTATGTTGAATTTGACTGTGAAGTTACATCTTCCCAGAGGTGGAGTCTGATTGTGATTTGTGCTCGTTCCTGTGTGGCATTCGATGGAGTTTTCGTGAGCAAAGCTGCTGTTTGTTCAGTGGTTCTGTTTAAAGTGATCCTTCATGCTTGCTTCTGTGAGTCTTAGAGAATGCCATGTCCCTTCTGTGATCTGTCACTCTGACACTAACATGTGTCTGTGAGGCCCGTAGGAGGTCAAGAGGTGCCTTAAGGGAGGCCTATGCAGATACACTGCCAGCTCTGTCATCGCACCCCATATTTAGCCAGTGTGACTCCCCATATCGTCTCCAAGAGATGCCATTCTTGCCCCCCTTGGGTTTACATGTCTGTTTCATGCCTACGCCATGTTCCTACTGTGACCAGTTACTAACCCCACTGAGATGCCATTCTTTTCTGCAGCTACAAAGGAAGCCTTATTTCTCTGTTCTCTTCAATGGTAAGCCGCTGTGTCTATTTGTTATTGATTGTGGATATTTGACGTCGGCCCCAGAGCGTGCAAAAACAAAACAGAAATGTTCTCTCATTCACTTTGTGTTTTGGAGCTGGTGCCACGGTTTGGCCTTGGCTGGCCGCAGATGCATAAGCTCAGGTGATCCCCTTGCCTCAGCCTGCTAGGTATCGGACTGCAGGTGTGTGCCTCACACTCGGGCTCTTCAGCGCTAGTGAACAGTGTAGCGTCATGCCAGGCACATGGTTGCTGCTGAGAAAGGTTTGTTAAGCCGTTCAGAATAATCCTGAGCTTTGTGTAGCACTTACGGTGTGCTGAGTACTTAAGTGTATGTGTATACTTAGTACAGGAGACTCACTTAACTAAAGAAAAAGGTAAGAAATTATCTCTCAGTTCCCAGACATTATTCTGATCTGGACACTCAAACTCATTTTTGAAGTTAATAAAAAATATAAATGTAGCTTTCTATTGTTGAAAATTTTTCATTGATACATGTTTAGCAATCTAAAGATACAAGGGAACAAAGACATTTCTTTCTCTCTTTTTCTTGTAGTTGATATTTGGAATTTTTATTGCAACCTGAAGTTGTTGAATGGTAATGGTGTTTTCTTATTCAGTTTTGGAAATGGATTTTATGGTTTTACAAACAAAAATATGCACGATAGTAAACTCCTGGCAGAAAAGTTTGTGATGTGCCATACGATACTTCCTGAGAACTCTTCCAGGCAGAAAAGGACCATTAGAATATTGTACAAAGAACTGGAGAGAGAGCAGTGGAAAGTCTGATTGGAGAGGTGGCTCTCACACACTGGACCTGTAGGACCATGATAAGCTGCTGGCATCTGAGGGAACCACCAGGAAAAAACCCTCTTCTACCCTCACGCCAGAACTCCACAATCACCGAGGCTGTCGAGACCAAGGGATCCCATCTTCCCCTCCTTCCCAGTACCACATGCAACCTGCTACAGCCAGAAGGATCTGAGAACTCCATCAATTCTGGACAACTGGACCGGTGTAGTCCATAAGCTGGTTCTGATCCCAGGCCTGGTCAGGAGAGCTGTTCTTTGCAGTGGGCATTGGTTAATGCAGACTCAAAACTGGTCAAAGGTTGGGGAGCATAAAGGAAGATGGAGCGGAAGGAATGTAAGAGTCAGAGGGTGGGGAGGGGCTGTGCACGGCTGTCTGTCTTCTGGTGCTAACATGGCTGTTTGCACTCTTCAATTCATGGCAGCTGGGCTCCCTGCACGTGAACAAGTCAATCCGCTTTCCAGCACGGATGAGGGAAGGGCTCACAAAGGCTCGCCCGTCGCTGAGGGGATATTGGCAATCGGCAATCGGTGTCTGCCAGGAGAGGGACAGTCATTATTCTTTGGGTGTGTGGCCTCTGGTAGCTGGGCTATGATCTAGTGGATAGCCCTTCATCCATGTGCATATGGGCAGGACTAATACTAATTCAGTTCAGTATTTTTTTTTTTTTGCAGATGAGTTTTTAAAATGTTGATAGGAAGATGTAAAGGGATTTGGAATGTTGGGGGAGTTGGAAGTGAGGCATGAATCTGATCAAATACATTGTATTCATTCAGGAAATCCCCAGAGAATAAATACAAAGTATTATACAAAAAGTGTATTTGGACACATTTGCGAGCACCCTGACAGCTCGTTTTACATCTTTATCCTACTTCAGGAGCTTTAGGATCTGGATAAATGTTTGCTGAGTTCAATATAAGTGGTTTACAAAAAGAAGGAAAAGCTATCTATAGTCTCCACGAACACATCCATTTGCTGTCCAGGCTTATTTCATTGCAGGTATTTCCCCCTCAAGGAAAACTGGCTCGTTCTCCCATTAGCATAAGTCTCATAGCCATCATTTCAATTCGTTTTCCAAAATGGAAATACTTTTAAAAAAAATCTTCTTTTTCATTGCAATAGTAAAGATAGCAGCACATTCAACCCTTTCGAAGTTCATTAAGTACATAATGAAAATTCTTTGTTTTTACTTCCCAGAAATTAATGTGTTTAACTCTTTTGTCCATTGCTCTAAGTAGCTTCTTCCATTCTGGTCAGTTAGCATACCCATAGCTTATTCTGTGGTTTCTCATTATTACTGAACATTTAAGAACTTTCTCCCAGTTTGCTGTTACAAATCACATTCCAGTGAATATCATCCCACATAAGCTTTGCCTAGATGTACGTCTTGAGAAGCCTCTTAGAGCGGGGCCACTGGGTCAGAGGCTATGAATGAAGCCAAAGCATTTTAGAATGTTTTAAACTGCGTTTGGTTTTCGGCAGCGCATGTGAATGTGCCCAGCTCACGACGCTTGGGATGGGATGTTGGCGTCCAGCACTTGGCAGGCCCCTCACCACGTAGTACTGTACCTACTGTGCTTTGTTGTGTGTTTCTTTAATTTCCATGGGAACGTGTTCCAATGTTTGTGGGTTGTATTTCCTCTGGTGGATTAGGCTGTAATAATGTAATTGCTAATAATTACCATAACTGATATAACACCCTAATTGTATTTATGTTATGGAGTACTCATTCATCTGCTAATCAGTAAGTTTTAACAGTTTGTAAATTTCAATTCTTTTGTTTAAATTTGGAGAAATTTCCAACTTATACTAAAGTGTTGATATTTTATTTTATTTTATTTTTTTTAGTTTAGTGACTCCTTCTTCCCATAAAGGCTTTATAGTTTTCCAATATAATGGGTTTGCATGTGTGCACGGGGGCAGGTGCATGTGTACATGAGTGCACATGTGTGCAGAAGCCAAAAGACAACCTTGAAAATTCTCCCTCAGGCACTATCAAGTTTTTGCTGAGATGGTTTCTCTCACTGGCTTTGAATTTGCCAAAAATGCCAGGGTGCCTCTTGTCTCTACTTCCTGGCTTCTAAAATTGCATATTCAGCATTTAACAGTGTTTTAAAAATATTTTTATTAATTCTCTGAAAATTTCATACATGCATAAAATGTACTTTTGTCATATCCACCCCACTTTTCTCCCATCTCCTTCCAGATCCATCCCTTACCCCACCTTAAAAAATAATCAAAATTTACCAGTGCAATCCACATTGCTCATTGCTCACACACAAATACAAAATATTAAATTAAAAAAGGACTTGTCCATATTTATGAACACTATGACAGTGCCATTTATTTCTTTGCCTTGGTTCAGGATCTTTGATTCAGATCCTAATAAATGCTCCTTAGCCAGGGGCAGGAGCATGTGAGCCACTACCTACCTTCTTCTGGAACTTTGATTGGCTTGGTCTTGTGCAGGTCTTGTTCAGGCAGCTGTAACTGTTGTGAGTTTGAGTGCAGCAGCCTGTCACATCCAGGGGACAGCTTCCCTGCAGTCTGAGATGGTCCCTGAGCCTTGGGTCCAGGAGACAGCTTCCCTGCAGTCTGAGATGACCCCTGAGCCTTGGGTCCAGGGGACAGCTTGGGTCCAGGAGACAGCTTCCCTGCCGTCTGAGATGGTCCCTGAGCCTTGGGTCCAGGAGACAGCTTCCCTGCAGTCTGAGATGACCCCTGAGCCTTGTGGTAGCAGCTGCGATGTAGATGTTCCATTTGTGACTGAGCGCAGACACTTAACCTCTGCAACTTTGGTCAGTTGTGAGTTTGTTTATTAACTGCCATCTACTGGATGAGAAGCTTTTTCAGATGAGGCCTGGGAGAGAACTAATCTACATTACAGAGATAAATATTTAGAGACCAATTTTAGTCTCTGTTCATTGAGCAAAGTAACATTAGCATATTTACGGTGGGGTCTATGAATTCCCCAACCATGGTCTCTTGGCCAGATTTATAGTACCAAACACGTTTCCTCCTGCAGAGTGAGTCTTAAGTATAAGCAGAAGGTGGTTTGTTATTCTCATAACATTCATGCGACTTCCAAGGGCATATCTTGCCATTCTTCGTGTGTGTGTGTGTGTGTGTGTGTGTGTACATACGTGTATGTGTGCACATGCTTGGGCATGTATGTGTATGGGATGGGATGCTTACAGAGGCCAGAGGACAACTTTTGGGAATTGTTTCTCTCCTCTACTGTGTTTTTTTCAGGTATTGAACTTAGGTTATTAGGCTTGGCAGCAGGTACTTCACATTTTCTTTTTATTCCTTGGGAATTTCATAAATCCATACAATGTATTTTGATCCTATTTACCCTCTCCTTCCCAACTCCTTCTCTCCCAGCTTTCTCACTCCTCCCTCTCTCTTTCACCCACCATGTCCAGTTTGTGCTGGTTAGATGCTCATAGGATGGGGTCACCCACTGGAGCATGGTTGCCCCACCCTTAAAGAATACTGATTGTTTTTTTTGAAAAAGCTATATGGAATCCTACTACTGTAGAAGCTCCATAAAACTTACATATATGTATATAAAAGAGGTTTTATGGAGTTACTGTACACCTAAGAGAAATACCGCAAAGAGACACACTAACCTAGCAAATACAAACCCAAGGACGGGGAGTGGGCTACCTCTCTGCTAGGGATTTAACTTAGGACTTTATAAATTCCAGGCAAAAGCCTTATCACTCAGATGTGCCTCTAGTGTAGTGGTTCTTAACCTGTGGTTGCAACCCCTCCGGGAGACGTCAAACAATCAAATGATTCTCAGAGGTTACCTAAGACCGTCGGAAAACACAGATTTTACATTATAACTCATAACAGTAGCAAAATTACATTTATGAAGTAGCAACAAAACTAGTGTTGGGCTGGAGGACACCACAGCATGAGTAGCAGGAGGTCGAAGCGTTAGGAAGCTTGAGAGCCTCTGCTCTAGTCTGTCCTGGCTTAACCCTGCTTGCGAACCCTACGTGATATTTTGTTGAATTATATTGGCCAGTATGTTGTTCGCCGTTTAGTTGTTTATTCCCAGATCAAATTTTCCTGCAGCTTTTCCTGCATTGCCTCTTTTCTCTGGGTCCAGGCCTTTCCTTGCTTTCTCACTTAGACTTTTTTTTTTTTTTGGTGCTGTCTTTGTTAACTTTTCATATTGGGGCTGTATTTGCTTTCCTAGAATTAATTAGGCTGTTTCCATTGCTGTGCTCCGGCGCTGAGTCTGCTTACTCAACATGAGATTGACTATGTGTAAAATGTTGGCGGAGAACACAGGCATTGTAGTAAATAAGACAAGTGGAAGAAGAAACGCAGCATGGATTTTTTTTTCTTTTTACTCTCTGCCAATGCCTGAGCTTCTTTGTAAGTTAATTTCCTAATTTCCCTCCTCAAGTGAATAATAACAGGGACCTTTGTATCTTTGAGATTAATCAGTATCTTAAACTGGAATTGTCCTGGTTCAATAATTACATTTGCTGCTCCATCACTTCAGATTTGATGCTCTGTTGACATTAGTGGTTCCTGAAAAGCCTGATGATTTATTATCATGTTCCTCTTCTGCCCAACTGACAAATCCACTTATTTCTCTCTTTGTTGGCATCTCGTTAGGAGTGTTTCATTGTGTTAGAGGCATAATGCCTTCCTCCGTTGGAGAAAGCACGGTGTGGCGCCACAGAGAGCATCGCGCTAGTTTGAAGACAGATAGGTCTGACTTTTCCAGCCAATTACACTACATATTAACTGTCCAAACTTCAAGTCTTCATTTCCTCATCTGTAGAGTGTGGCTGGGCGCAATGCTTCAGCTATTGGCTTTGTGGGTAAATGAAATGAGGACCTTCTCTCAAAATGCTGCGTATAGATTCTAGCACACAATAAAGAATAAACAATAACTTACAATGATTCATAGTCATTGCCTCTTTATTATGTCAGTGGTATCACAATATAGTTAAATATGTCACAGGTCAACATTTACCAAAATGTTAATCATTTACCCAACTCATCAACAATAACATGTTTCTATGAATTTGCACACATGCATTCACAATGGAAAGAGCATAAAGGCATGGGATACCCCCAAAAGTTATTGATCAAGGAGGGCACAGAGGTCTCCCAAACACAGGCTGTTGCTATTACCCTTGATTACCCCTCCCCATAATTACATCGTAAGACACTGTTGTTGAAGATACTACATGCTTTGGCTGAAGGACATAGAGAAACCAGTCTCAAGCTGACCAGGAGCTTCCTCCCTCCTGGCTGGCTTTCACAGTTCTGGAAGGTGTTCTGCAGGCTGCTGAGGGAGAAAAGCCATCAGTGATCTTATCCAGTAATAGACCCTGTATGCTGTGAAAATGACCTGCCGGGACAGACATGCTCCCCGCTGTAATAGTAGCATGACCGTTACGGGCTGACTAACTGCTTTCTGATTGGATTTGAGTCCTGCTCCACAGAGGGAATTTTATGCCCTGTACTGTAATCCTGGTTAAAAACCCATGGCTGGCAGCCATTGTAATTTTTGCTAAAAGGTCATGCACTATTCTTAGCCTTGGTTAGAGAAACTTCTTTAACCAATGAATAGTAGTCAACGTAGAGACTCCTAACTGGTCGAAGCTCTGAGAAGAGATGGAGTACAACAGCCCTAAGTGGAACATCCGTATCACCTCCATCGAGGCTCAGGGAATGCTGCAGAAGGGGAGGCAGAGAAAACGTGAGGGCTGGGAGATGAGGAACAGTGAAGAAAATGACTGTCTTCTGGAAATGACGTGGGCAACTGCTGGGAGCAGTGAACTCCCAGATCCTGAATTTCTTATAAACAACTTGTTTTCCCCTGATCTGCGTGCCTACAGCTGTCCTGAGCACGAGACCCTCACGAGTTCCCGATGGCAGGGGAATGGTTTCTGGTGCGTTTGCCTGGGGCCTGGCTATCTGATGTAGGAGGGTCATCTGTCTATGTGTTACTTTCATTGGTTAATAA
>LOEQ01000650.1:439613-454020 GCA_001685075.1 Bramus lutescens | reverse complement strand
ACACTACCATCGCTGAATGGACTGACACTCACTAACACAGGAACACTACCATCGCTGAATGGACTGACATTGACCCACACAGGAACACTACCATCTTTGAATGGACTGATATTGACCCATACAGGAACACTACCATCACTGAATGGACTGACACTCACCCACACAGGAACACTACCATCGTTGAATGGACTGACATTGACCCACACAGGAACACTACCATCGCTGAATGGACTGACACTCACCAACACAGGAACACTACCATCGCTGAATGTACTGACACTCACTAACACAGGAACACTACCATCGTTGAATGGACTGACACTCACCCACACAGGAACACTACCATCGTTGAATGGACTGATATTGACCCATACAGGAACACTACCATCACTGAATCTATATGAACAAGAAGCAGTGGAGAAATAGAATCCAGATTATTTACATCAAAGTCTGCCTGTGCCCTTTTATCCTGGCTTGTAGTGTGAATTCTAGTTGGTTTTAATAATAAAAACCCTAAGTAAGATATAGGGGTAAATGCTGAAAGATCAGAGAGGCAGAGAAGCCAGTCACTAGTTCTTACCTCTGCCGAATTTTCAGACCGAATGGGCGATCCTGTCTGTAGGAATTCTCAGACTGAATGCTATGAGTTCCTGTCTCTTCCCACCTTATCTCTCTGCCTAGCCATAGTTCTTCCTGTCTCTACCTCCCTAGTGCTGGGATTCATGGCATGTGACTCCCACGTACTGGGGTTAAAGATGTGAGCCATCACTGCCTGGTTCTGTTTCTCTTTTAGACTTGATCAATATTGAGTAGCCCAAGGTGGCCTTGAACTCACAGAGATCCATTTGTCTCTGACTCCCAAGTGCTGGGATTAAAGGTGTGTGCCACCACTGCCTGGCCTGTATGGCTAACTAGTGACTTAGCTCCACAATCTGATCTTCAAGTAAGCTTTATTTGCTAGATCAAAAACATAATATCACCACACTGGCACTATTATTTGCTAGCTGTTTCCTCATCTACATATTGAATTTGAAAGATTGGATCAATGTATAATAATTTTTGGCACAAGCAATTGATGATAATAATGATTAGTTTGTATCTGGAACTTTGAACAAAGCTGAAAGGCAGTGGCCACACTGAGTATCATGGAAATGTCCTGGGTCCGTCAATATTGAAAGGATGCCATGCATGTGGTCCAGGTTGGGTTCCCCTGAAACAGTTTCTTTTTTTTCCAAGGAAAATTTTATGTTAAAAAACCCAATTTCTTTTGGCCTAAATTTGACTTTCATTTAATCTGAAATAACAAGGAAATTAACAATCAGTGCTGGAACCTTATATATTACCATATATTTCTAATAACGTTATTTTAAGCATATAAACTATAAACCATGGTTACTCTGATAAAAACAGGAAGTGATTTGAAACCTGTATTTCTAATGAACAAATGTTCATATGTCATTTAGTTAGAAAATCACTTGTATAGCTTCAACTTCTTCTTCCTCTGTATGAAAATCTTCTGAACATATTTTAGGACACTTGTAAATAAACAGTAAATTTAGATGATACTCTAATTATAACAGTGAATACTAAGGTCTTCAAGTAAGAATATCCAAATTGTACGGCTCTCTTATACTGAAGTTATTTTCTGAGGGCTAAAAGCTCTGCCTGGTTGGAGGAGCTGGTGGCTGTGTGCTACTGAGAGTCTATTTGCCTTCTAAATGTTCCTTTACTGGTTTCTCCAGAGAGAAGAGATGCTCGTCTGCATCTTCTGGCACAAGTTTCCTAGTGGAATTGGCAAGTTCAAAAAGATATTCTGTATTTCTTCCACTTGGACCAACTGCATTAAAAATTTGTTCAGCTACGTCTTCCAGAGGCGCAGGACCAAGGTAGTTAGGATCGTCACACATTTCAATGTAGAGCAAAACACTGAATGGTTTTCTTGTAGTATCTTTTGGATGAAAAATGAGCATTGTAGTTCTGTAGCCTCCTTTGTCTCTGAAGTCAAGGTACGTTTTTACTTCCTCTTCTTTTCTGACTGCTAGTTTGTAAATGACACTGCATACACTGCCCATACCCAGGATCTTCAACAAGAGTCACAACTCTTCCAGGCTTGCCGGGAACGTGGTGGTCAGTGCTGCCTTGCCAGAAGCGCCAGCTGTAGTTTGTGATGTAACCAACCAGCTTGTCCTTGTAGGAGAAGTCGACCTTCCAGATGAGGGACCCGTAACCAAACATCCACATTTTTCTGAACCCTGGCTGGCACCATGGCGTGAGAGCAGGACAGCTGCTGCTGAAAGTCCCCTGGATGAGTTTCTAAGGGAGAAGTCAGAACACAGGGACAGTTCTGAGATGGGCACTGTGAGGGACGAGGTTGTGAACATGGCTGGGTTCACCTGTCAGGAATTTCCCTGGTGGAGCTGTCTGAAGTGGAAGATCTCTCCCGTCGGCTGTCTTTTCAGTCTATACATCCTTTTCTCTGCTGTGCAAAGGCTTCATAATTTCATGCACCATGTTTGTCAGCGCTTGGAATTGTTTCTGGAGCTGTTGGAGTACTGTTCAGAAATTCTTGCCTATGCCTATGTCTTAAAATGTGTCACCTCTGCTTTCTCCTAACAATTTCAGGGATTCAGGGACGATTTGTTGAAGAGACTGTCTTCTTCAGTGTGTATTTTTCACCTTTTACAGATATGAGGGGCTGTAGCTGCATGGGTTATTTCTGCATCTGTTCTGTTTCATTGGTTTATATGTCTGTTTCTGTGCAATCCCATGGTTTTGTCACTATGGCTCTGTAGTGTAATTTACATCTGTTCTGTTTCATTGGTCTATATGTCTGTTTCTGTGCAATCCCATGGTTTTGTCACTATGGCTCTGTAGTGTAATTTACATCTGTTCCATTTCTTTGGTCTATATGTCTGTTTCTGTGCAGTCCCGTGTCTTTGTCACTATGGCTCTGTAGTGTAATTTAAGATCAGGCACTGTGGTTCTTATAACACAGCTCTCTCTGCTCAGATACTTTGGATATTTGGGTTATTTTGTGATTACATTTGTATTTTTATTCTATTTTGGTGAAGAATGAAATTTTAATGAGGATCACATCGAATCTGTGCACGATTCTGGTAATATGGCCATTTTTTCATATTTCTAATTCTTGGATTTATGAGCATGGGAAATCTTTCCATCTTCTAATATCTCTTTTAGTTTTTCTCTTCAGTGTTGTGTGTTTTCACAGTAGAGGTCTTTGTTCTCTTTGTTTAAGTTTGTTTTTTTTTGAGTATTTTAGCTTCTTGAGGCTTTTGTAAATGGGATTATTCTACTGATATCCTTCCCAGCATGTTCATTAATTTCTAAAAATCTTACTTTCTCTTGTATATCAATTTTTTTAAAAAATTAATGTGCATGGGTTTTTTTTTGTGTGTGAGGGTGTCACATCCTCTGGAAGTAGAGTTTACAGACAGATGTGAGTTGCCATGTGGGTGCTGGGAATGGAACCCAGGTCCTCTGGAAGAGCAGCTGGGGCTCTTAGCCTCTGAGCCATCTCTCCAGCCACCATATGCTGAGATTTTGATGGAAATATTTATCAGATGTAAAAGCTTTCTGGCCTTTTTCTAGTCTTTTAATATATCACAGATTGGATTTTAGATGAGACAGGGCTGTGAAACCAAATGCACAGGTTAGCTGGGATCAAGAAATTATGCTTCATAAAATTAAGTCTTTCTAAGGTTTTTTGTATCTTTTCATCACTTATTTGTTGAAGTTTTCTTCACTATGATCAAATACGTAAAGAAATTATTTAGGGAAGGATTTATTCTAGCCCACAGTTCAGTGACACAGTCTGTCCCTGTGGGGAGGGCATGGCTGTTCCCCATGATCTATTTCCTGCAGAGTCTACTCCCCAAAAACAGTATCGTCAGTTGGGTGTGAATTGTTTAAACACATGTACTCACAGGGTGCATTTCATGTTCAAACTGTAACATTTCTACCCTGATCCCTACCTCTTGATGCAAATGCATTCAGTTCCAACAATGTTTAAAAGTTCAGTGTTTCTTCTTGAGATTTAAAGCAATTGCTTAACTGTGAATCCTTAAAAACAAAACAAAAACAGTTACATTTTTCCAACATATAGTGGTACAGGGTAAACATTCCTGTTACCAAAAGGAAGACCAAAAAAAGGTGGACCCTGACCATGGCAGACTGACCACTTTAGCTCTGACCCAAATTAGACAACATGCATGCTCTTGTGGAGTGTGCTGGATACAGCGGATTCTTGCACCCTGAGGTGGCAGAGTGCTCAGACTAGTGCATAGAAGACTTCTTTTCAAACACCTTTCTCCAAGAGGCAGGGTAGCCAAAGACAACTGCCAGAAGGCATTCTCATGGAGCTAGGTCACATTGGCAAATTGGCTCATGTTCAAGCCCATGGACATCTGGAGGAACAGACACCCTGGATTCTGCTGAAGAACATCCTACTAACTGCCCCAGAAGCTTCTGTCATCATGTCAGAGACTCAGTGGTGAAGCCAGTACAAGTACCAGAAGTGGTCGGGTTCTCCAGACAGGAGAACAGTCTGGGAAGCCTGGAGCTGCAACTTCTTGAACTGGAGCCCACTGCAACCCTGCCTCCAGGTAGTAGCCCCTGGCAAAAGGAAGCAAAGCCCGAGATTGTCAGTATCAGCAGGAAACGATCCAGTGTAAGCAGAGGCTGTTCTTTTGTTCCTGGACACCCAGAAATAATCACACAGAAACTATATTAATTATAATACTGTTTGGCTGATATCTCAGGTGTATTTCTAGTTAGCTCTTACATCTTAAATTAACCCATTTCTATTATTTTATATTTTACCACAAGGCTCATGGTTTGTTACCTTGCTTCTTGGGCAGCTACATGGCGTCTGCCTTCTTTGGCAACTATATGACCTCTCTTTGACTCTGCCTACTCTCTCTCTCTCTCTCTATCTCTTCCAGCCTGGCTCTATTCTGCCCTGCCATAGGCCAAAACAGCTTTATTCACTAACCAATACGAGCAATACATATACAGAAGGAATCCTGCATCAAACAAAGTGTTGCTTCTCTTCCAAGGTCACATGGGAATGCTTATATTGTGTCCTTGACCAGCTCCTCCCACCTCACCTTTGTCCCACCTCTTCAGCCAGTCAATGAGGAGACCTGGCATGGCTTTCATATGTCCCATACACAGACCTGCGGATATAGGTACTCTTTTGCAGGATCTGAAGGGTGATTCCTTGACCTCAGTCCTTCCGGTAACAACGGTAGAACTGCTGTTGCTACCTTGCCAATGGATGTGGTATTGGAAGCCACTCAGTTTTTCTCATAGCCCTTGATTGCCTGCTCCCTTAGTGTGCATCACTCTGCCCAACCCTTCTCACACTGAGGAGAACCAGCTTTGGTACTGCTCCCTTACCTTTCTCAGACTACAGCCTCAGCCTCAAGAGCTAAGAGAAATGGTGGGATCCCAGGAGGCTGCTGAGATCAAAGTACAAGAAGGATCTTCAGGGTATGAGGATATTTCTGACAGGCCAGCATGTCCAGAATTAGCCTCCAGCACCTGTGAAACACTCCAGGCTGAGCAACCACATCAGTTTCTTGAGCTGCCCACATGACTGGGAGCTACAGTGTGATCTTTAGAGCCCCTGGAGTCTGTGCCAGCCAGGCTTCCATCCAGTACCCAACTCAGGTCCTGCACACCACTCCAAGGCCCCTCCCTATGAGGCTGGACAGAGCCCCTCTGTGAAGCTCTTTAGCTTCTGTACTAAGAGCCTGTGGAGAAGAAGGCCCTTGAGACGGAGGAGGATTGGCTAGACAAGTGTTTCATCACCTTTGCATTGACCTGGAGGTGTTTGCTGCTCACGCTGGCCCTAAGCCTGTGAAGCCAGAGGATTGGAGCTGGAGATGTAGCAGCAGGGACCAGTCACTGATCAAGTCTCGCTGCAGGTGCTTGTCGCTGCAGGTGCTTGTGCAGTGGTACCTGCCCGCGAAGTGCCGCAGCTGCTCATCCCCTGTGCATTTGGTGGCAATTCTGTGTTCCCTGCCCGATAGTGGCCAGGCCTTAGCACTTGCTCTCTCTCTACCTTGATACATTAAACCCACACAGTCGTCAGAGTCCCCTTCTCATCTCCTATCATCAGCAAGGACTCACAAATGGGTAAAAACAAAACCAACCAAACAAAAAGCTAAAAGGTAGAGTGTGAGGCTAACAAGGAAAGGCCAGACCAAAACAAGACCAAAACCCCAGCAAGGCAAACATGACTGTAGTTTCATGTCTGGCACCTGGAGCTTCTGATGGCATTCTTAGAAGGCTGGGGTAAGCCTGCTCCTTCCAGCTCTGATCTACAGCCCTAGAAGCCTCTCTGTGGGCCAGCTCAATTTGCCATCTTCAGTTTCCCTTGGCAAAGGTGCCGCATCTTTGGAATAGCTAATACTCAAGAGTCTCCATTACAATCTAGGCGTTGTCTTCACAGCTCTGTGTATGCATAGCTCACTCCAGAAATCACTTCAGGGAACCCAATCTAGCTTCAGAAGCTTTCTGGAACCTTGGTGTAAGCCTCTAAGACCCCTTACTCTTGCATTTTCATGCCCACAAAACTAGTACCACAGGGACAATGCCAAGTTCTACTGCTGTCTTGAGATAGCAGCCCCCTGGGACTACAGATAGGGTAGCCTTCCCATGCCATTCAGCTGAACCTTTGAAGATCTCTCCAGTATTCCTACTGGAGGAGGAGGGCACATGGAGGCTTCCTGTTTAAGAAATCACGTTTCAAATGCATTTGCTTTGTTCCATCTTGGACCTCTCCATGGGCAGAGTCCTGTCCTCAGGGTAACTTCCTTATTGTCCCACTGTGACGTCTGAGTGTTCTCCTTAATGAGAACCACTTCATTTGCTTGTTCTCAAGTTAACTGGCTGTAATCTGCTGTGGAATAATCCTCTTGTACACTGTAAAGATTTGTCACTTGAATTGGTTTAATAAAATGCTGATTGGCCAGTAGCGAGGCAGGAAATATGGTGGGGTGACCAAACTAAGGATGATGGGAAGGAGAAGGGCAGATCAGGAGATGCCAGCTGGCCACTGAGGAAGCAGGATGTATAGAAAATGAGGTAAAAAGCCACGAGCCAAGTGGCAACACATGGATAAGAAATAAGGGTTAATTTAAATGTAAGAGTTAGCTAGTAATAAGACTGAACTATTGGCTGAGCTTTTATAAGTAATATTAAGCCTCTGAGTGGTTATTTGGAAACTGGCAGGCAGGAGAGAAACGTCCAATTATAGTAACCTTCCTTTCTCTCTAAATCTTATCTTTTATTTGTGTGTGTGTGTTGTGTGTGTCTTTCTGATCTTGCTTTCTGTAAGTCTGGATGGAAGCAGGAATAGGAGTTTAAGGTATTCCAACCTATGTTTTCTATTGGCTTAAAATATTTCATGATAAAATGCTTAAAAAACGTAGAAAGCATTCATTCTTTCCAAAACCAGTTGTCCTAAACCAGAAATGGTTGTGAAAATGGCAGAGGTGTAAATGAAAGTTGAGTTAGAGTCCAATGGAAGAACCCTGTGCCCCCCACTGAAGGTGTGTTGTCAGCATTTGGACTTGTATAGTTACAAAAGATGATTTCTTGTTCTGTGTGACAGAGAAACTTAGTATGTTTTCAACCCTTTCACTTTCTGATATTTGTGTTCGCTTTTCTGGGAAGCGTTTTCAGTATTCTGTGGCATGTGTACATGCACCCAGGTTTTCATTCAGCCTCTGATTGCACTGCTTGCTAACGATGCTTCATATGTGAGCTATTTCCATTTTTGTAGTTTATATATGCGCATGGTGTTGAACATTTCTTTAGTGCTGAGGAGACAACACATCGTTATTATGTGACATTCCTTTGGAATTATTCAACCTTACCAAGGAAATGAGAGAGGCTATAGGATTACATCAAATCCTGTATCCTCTTTCTTCTCTGCCTGTACACATTCATTATACTTGAGAGACAGATGAATGAAGCTGTGGGTACCTCAGTCTTTAAAGCTTTATTACAATTTAGAAGCATTAAAGAAAAAAAATGGAAACATCTTATCAAAGGCTGGAAAGGATCATCATATTGAATAGCTGAATTTTCCATTTACTGACAATGAAGAATAAAGATAGGCATTGTAAAGATATGAATTCATTACAGATCCTCAATTCTAAAGAACTGAACAGAGAGCTTTTAAAGAACTCTGTCAGAATACAGAATCGATAGCTGAGCATATCCCTGGAGAAGATGAAATGGGCCCAAGGTCTTCTAGTTCTATTTAAATCACATAGGCCAAGCCCACATCCTAGCGCTCACTCCCGATTTCAAGGCCGCCCATGTTGCTGCGGCTGCTGTCTTGCTTTCTGGCCTTCAAAATATGGATTGACTGAAGAAAAGGTGGCCAGAGAGCACAGAGTTGCTGCGGGAAATTTAGACACTGCTATTCTTGCGTCCAGTCCCCTCCTCCTGAAGCATCCTTTTTTAAGATGCAGGGTTTGACATTTGTGACACAGCCCCTGAGCTCCAGGGAAAGATAAGCCTTCCCTGCCCCCTGCCCCCNGCGTGCTCTTAGGAGTTTCTGAGATACAGCAGCGACCCAACCCCCTTTAGACCTGTTTCTGAAGGACAGCTATGGGTCATTGCCACAGATACTTGATGAGAGCTTGGGGTAGAATCACTTCTATAAGAGGCACAGGATAGTCACCTAGTCACCTGCTCTTCTTGATAGGTTTATGACATTAGAGCTGAAACTACCACAGCCAGCACAGAGTGAACAGATACACGGACAGAGCATTGAAGAGAAAATGAACCTAAATCTCATCACTGCTTTTTGAGATGTGAGCTGATAAATTTTCTAAATTGTTCTGCTAAATAAGGCAGGCTGTTTCTTGAAGCAAAGTTTGTCCTTCCTGACAGAGAAATGAGGACCTCTTCAAGCCCAAGTGACTCTTAACTGAGCGGACTCCACAGAGTCTGGCTTAGGTCCCTTGGTCTATTTGATCTCATAGGGAGCTTCAGAGATGCCCCGTTACCGTTAGAGCTGCTTTCAGACTGTGGCTGTGTTCCTCAGTCCACCGCTGATATGCTTCAAGGACTCTTCTGAGGGCTGCCCCCTCTAAGAGTTACAGCACTCCTGCCCCTGGACTCTTCCAGGGTGCAGAATGCAAATGAACAGTGTTTACTGAGAAGCCTGTCTCTCCCTCTGGGGGAGGCTTGCTGGGCCTTGGTCTGTTGAAGGGGAAGGCTGTTGTGACAGGCAACTCAGAATTGGACAGGCATAAGAGGAAAGCTGACTTCCTGAGTGATTGCCAGCAGGCTCTGTGAGAGTGGCCGGGCTGCATGCCGGCCCCGAGGGTAAGATAGCTAAAACAGGATCCGGTGAACAGGATCCGGTGAACTTTCATAGCAAAGAGAACTGAGGCACACTTTGCTTGGATGATGCAAGTTGGGAATTAGAGTGTTTCCTTTAAATTGTGCTGTCTAGATTAGAACAGTGATTTTCCCCTCCTGGGGCAGGGCACTTGGAAGTCATACTTTAGCTATGACAGCTTAAAGAGACTATATTTTAAACAGCATCCTAAACATTAAGCATGCTTTCCAGGCGTGTGTGTATGTACACATGTATGCGTATTTCCCTGGTGGTCTTGAATGTCTTTGTTCTTAGGAACCTTCCCCGTTAGATATTCCACCAGTCTGACATATCAAATATTCGAAAAACATTTAAATTTTTTATTGTAAGCTCTTGGACAATGTCAAATAAAGATGACATTTATTTACAATGCAACAGCTTCAGAAACCTTTTGCTCATTTATCTTCCAGCTTGCAGTAGGCTTTAATTGTACCTCTTCTGAACTTCTGCAGGACTTCAAACACAGTATGTCTTGACTTTAGTCTCTTGACTCTGTTATTGTTCCATCCAGGTTTAGTTTCTTTCTCTAGAGTAAACTTTGCTTTTTTTTTTTTCCTAGAAAAATCAACCAGGCCAGTACCAGATTCTCTTTTTTATTTTTCTAGTCTACACATTGACACAGCAAAGTCCAGGAGTTGTTGTGAGTTTTGATGAGCATGTTCTAGGAAGGCATGCACACCCAGTGTGGCGATGACAGAGCCCTAGGGAGCAATCTCAGCTAACAGGTGAACGAAGAAAACCGAGGAAAACATTGGACAGAATCCTAATGACTTAATTATTCATCAGGCCACTGGAAGAAAGAATTTTCCATGTCATCCCTCTTAAAATCATTTTTTAATTTATTCATTTGTTTATTTCAGATGAGGTCTTGCTGAATTCCCTGTCCTCTATCCTTAGTTTCTTTATGCCTGAAATATAAGGGTGTGCCACCTGGCTTCATTTTCAGTTTTTAATATAACTCTTGAAGTGACCAACATCTGCTTCGTCAATGTCATTTCCCACCAGAGCTTCCATGCATAACTCCACTGAAGCGCTCTCTGCCGTCGAAATGCTCTGCCTGCCAAAGAAGTGCTCCGTCTGCCGCTGAAGTGCTCCGTCTGCCACAGAAGTGCTCCCTCTGCCAATGAAGCTCCCTCTGCCACTGAAGACCTTAAATTAAGTGAGGCCCAGACTCTCCACGGTGCATCCTAGGATCATCGCTCTGCTGTCAGAGGAGTGAATTGGGATCTTTTCAAAATGGGCTTGAGGACAAATAGCAGAGAAGTCAATTAAAGAACGGCATGATTTACTTCCTAGACAAGAGCTGTTGAACCTTACTTAGGATTAAGGTCACAGTAGAAGTGGAGAGCCTTGAAATGTATTTTAGTAATTTCCATACAGGGAGGAAATGGAGTTGCTTTCCAGAGTACGGCATATAGACAGAAGACAGAATATAGGGGTGGAATGCTGACATCTATTTTGGACATGTTGAATCTGATGAGCCTGAGGGATAGTTACTCAGAGTGTTTATTCAGTGGTTGACTTAGGCAAGTGCAGGAGGCAAAGACAGAGGGGCGGTTAAGGGAGGTGTTGGTGTACACACAGCTGTGAAACATGCTCTTGAGTGATGAACTTGTCCTAGGAAAGCGTGTACCCCTGAGGGTATCAGAGGGTGATGGCAGAACCCTGGGCACCGTGGTCAGCTGACAGGTGGAGCAGCGCAGTCAGCTGACAGGTGGCGCAGTGCGGTTAGCTGATAGGTGGAGCAGTGTGGTCAGTTGGTCAGCTGACAGGTGGAACAGTGTTGTCAGTGTGGTCAGCTGACAGGTGGAGCAGTGTGGTCAGCTGACAGGTGGAGCAGTGCAGTCAGCTGACAGGTGGAGCAGTGCGGTCAGTTGGTCAGCTGACAGGTGGAGCAGCATGGTCAGCTGACAGGTGGAGCAGTGTGGTCAGTTGGTGTCGACTGTCCACCTCGTCACACCAGTCAACCAGTCGACTGTCCACCTCGAGTGCAGTCAGTGTGGTCAGCTGACAGGTTCCATATGTGTATACAATCCCCGCTCCCCTTTAATTCCTCCAAGAGGAGTTAAGTGCCCACCTACTACTGCATTTTCCTCCAACTTAATGTCTCTCTCTCTCTCTCTCTCTCTCTCTCTCTCTCTCACACACACACACACACACACACATACAGGTGCACACGCACTGACTGAGTCTAATCACTGCTGCCCGTATGCATGTGGATATAGGGTCACCCTCTGGAGCATGGGTAATTAGCAAAGGGCCACAGCCCTGAAACAATCTCGCCTCTCCCTTTCCCAGCAGCCACCACCTGCCAGTAGCTCTTCACAGAGGTTAGCATTTTGAAGAGTCTCATGTCATGCTTTTGTTTGCTTTCTCTTCTGCATAGAGACTATGGTTCAGTGGCTGGTTGGTCTTTGGGGCCATCATGACACTCCCCTGACTCTGGCGGACTTTCCCCCCTCTGATGAGAGTAGTTCAGGCAGCAGAGATGAGGAAAGACACGCTCCACATGTCGTTGACAAGAGAAGGACAACACATTATTACTTTTACAGAATATGAACGAGGGGTCTGGATGTGTTCTGTCCCTGTGAGAGTTCCCATTCTGTTTTAGAAGGAGTGACTTTTTTTCTGGAGAGGTTCTAAGTGAATGTGACATGAATCCCCACTACATTTATGAAAACTTTTTGATAATCCCTCTGGGAGACAGTGTCTCAGTAGAGAGTCAGTTTGGTGTCCTTGAACTGAAGCGGCCGAGATAGCATCCTGAGGTGGGAATACAAGGGCCAGAGTCCCATGGGTATCACCAGCATTTCATCAGAACGCTGTGAAGGAAAGTCAGTGTTTTGCTTCAGCTGTGAAAATCCAAACCATACCAGGTAATTAGGGATGAGCATTTCATTTTCCAACACAAGAAACAGAACAAGCCCCCCTCTGCCCCCGTCCTCCTTAAGCCTGGTCTACCATGTTTCTGGTGCTGATGGTCTGGCAGTGATTCCGCTTAGAACCCAAAGTAATCTTTTCACTCAAGTCTCGTCTTTCAACATCTCAGTGAGTCCTTTCCTGATCATCTGGTGAAAATAAAGTCCCACACATTCGATGCCTCATCTTCCCTTTCCTTGGACTACATTTTCCCTGAACACAAGTATTCCTCAGGGCCAAATCTTGGAGAAGGTCTTGTGTGTGAGTCTAAAAATGCGAGGTATTCTCCAGAAGTCCAGTTGGGATATGTGAGAGTGAACTGGGGGGCATGGATTGGTCAGGGTGTCCAGAGGAAATGAACCAATGTGTGTGTGTGCTTGAATCAGATATTAGGTTTATTGACTATTGGATATTCCAACACTGGAGGTGAACGCCTCTGCTATTGCAAGCAGGTGCTGGAGGCTGGAGCTCCCTGGAAGGCTGCCGGTTCTAGTCGGCTCATGCTTGGACTCTGAAGAAGCTGGAGTCTGATAGTGGTGCAGGACGGGAGCAGTGGGTACAGACTCAATTTCAGACAGAAGGGCAGGCAGATAGCCCTCAACTGAAGAATGGATAAAGAAAATGTACATTTATACTATGACGTACTACTCAGTGGTAAAAAAACAAACAATGGAATCATGAAATTTGCAGGCAAATGGATGGAATTAGAAAATCATCATGAGTAACATAACCCAGACCTAGAAAGACAAACATGGTATGTACTCACTCATATTAGATATAAAGAAAAGGATAACCAAGCTACAGTCTACAATCACAGAGAATCTAGGTAGCAAGGAGGACCCTAAGAAGAACACACATGGGTGGCCCTAGGAAGGAGAAATAGATAAGATCTTCTGGGTAAACTGGGGCTGGGGAGAAGAGTGGAGAAGTTGGGGGATGAGAACATGAGGGAACAGGATGCTCAAGTAGGGGGAAGATCAATGAAAGAGGCATCTTGATAGAGGAAGTCATTATGGGATTAGGGAGAAACCTGGTGCTAGGGAAATTCCAAGGAATCCACAAGGATGACACAACTAAGACTCCTATTAATGATGGAGAGGGTACGTGAACTGGCCTTCTCCTGTAATCAGATTGGTGACTGCCCTCACTGTTATCATAGAGCCTTCATCCAGTAATTGATGGAAGCAGATGCAGAGATCCACAGCCAAGCACTGCACCGAGCTCCAGGAATCCAGTTGAAGAGAGGGAGTGATGTGGGAAGTCCTTCTGTATTTGTGTTGCTTTTATTGGTTAACGAATAAAGAAGCTGCTTTGACCTATGATAGGGCAGCATAGAGCTAGGCAGGAAAACTAAACTGAATGCTGGGAGAAAGTAGGTGGAGTCGGACAGAAGCCATGGAGCTGCTACAGGAGACAGATGCAGGAGACAGATGCTGGATGGAACCTTACCAGTAGGCCACAACCATGTGGCGATACACAGATTAATAGAAACGGGTTAATTTAAGGTATAAGAACTAGCTATAAATATGCTTAAGCTAGTGGCCAAACAGTATTGCAATTAATAAAGTTTCTGTGTGGTTGGTTATTCTGAGTGTCTGGGAAACGAATAAGCAGCCTCCACCAACAGATTGGCACCAACGTGGGTGACTACATCCATAAAACTTGAGAGAGCTTGGAAAGGAATTCTAGGCACAAAAGAACAGACTTAAGCATGGCTTCTTGGTAGTCAGCATTTTTTTTTTTCAAATGGGCTCTGTTTCTTGGTGGTGAGCAGGCTTCTGACTGGAGACATCTCAGTACACATCATAGGACTACATCCGCTTTAAAACCGGCTGTGAGACAGATGGAGTGACCCCACAAACTAGAGAAGAAAAAGATGCAAATGGAAGACATCTTTTGAATGCAACAGCAAGGAGGAAAATTTAGGTGTTTCTTAGTTTATTTACTTCTGAGCCACGCATATCTGGTTTAGAACTTAAACCTTTTAAGAAAAGGCAACTGGCTGGCTGGTGGTGGCACACACCTTTAATTCCAACACTTGGGAGGCAGAGGCAGGTGGATCTC
>LOEQ01000650.1:319957-345239 GCA_001685075.1 Bramus lutescens | reverse complement strand
GTGGTGAGCACCCCTGACCCACCGCTAGGGTCCTCACCACTTGGCAAGTGTGTCTCACCTGAAGGACTTCTGAGGCAGGGCTGAGGAGGGACATGAGGCGGGAGATGGAAGCCTCTGAGTCTGAATTCCTTGCCTCCCCAGCCCTCACCACATGTTTGTTTTTCTCTTCCCTAGTTGACAGGTGAACACGTTTGTGAATCGCGTGTTTTGCGAGTTGCCCCTTGCCTAACATGCCAGGCACATTCGAAAACGAGCTGTCTCTTGCACATCCTTCCGATGCCAACCCTGGCTTTTCTAAGTTATTAACGGGAAGCAATCTTTCATTTCAAGAGGTTTCTACCTTCTTCCCTGATCTAACCACTCCCTTCCCCCAACCTCCAGCGAGGCGTAAACCCCTTGTAAGTTAACTCATTTCTTCTGGTGTGTGGTACACTGGGCATGGGGAGGGAGATTCAATGGGATTAGCCACATTGCGCCTTCTGAAGGCAGCTACACCTAATTGCCCACACCTGATGGTGGTGCAGTGACCCTGCTCTGAGCATCCTTGCTAGGAGTTGGCTGGCTGGTTTGCTCATCCTCCTGGGGGAAATGGCAGCAACAGCGTTTTATATGAGACCCATCTGGGCCACTCAGACGGGACAGTTTGGTGCTGCGTGACCCTTCACACTCTGTAGTCAGAAACAGAGTGCCTTTTGTCTCTCTTACCCTCTCCTACAGACTGCCCGACAAGCAGGCCAGGTCAACTAGCCTTGCCACCTGTCTCAGTCCCAAACCCTCCTGGAAGCCCCAGGTGCCTTGGCACTCACAGTCAACTATTTCCAGACTGAGGGAGAAAAAGACTTGAGTTTCTTCTCAGGCATGCAGTGTGTCCCTTCAGCCAGGAACTCCTTCCCGTTCCAAAGTCTTCTCAGCTGCTGTTGGTTCCCCTTTACCTTTGCAATTCTAAGTTTTCTTCTGAGATCATGTGGAAACATTTCCCGTGACTTTAGAGCTCAAATTGTCCAATCCATACTTCTCTCAGTGACAGGGAGAGCTCAAGGGTGAGGGATGGAGGAACTTCGAAAAGGCAGGTGGGGAAATGCCTGCACAGGTGAGAGCTGAAACCTAAAGGATGAAGAGCCCAGCCTTAGCCACCCCCAACCCCCACCTCAGCATCTTCTCCATGGTATGTTAGGCAGCCAGATGGCTAGGAGGCCATTCTGGAGACCTGCGGTGCACCTTTAAATTACCGGTCTCTTCATTTTCTCTTCACTTAGGCTGGGATTTTTGGTATAAAATTCCAAAGGCCTCCCTCAAGAGGTTTTGCACTGCCTTTTGGGTACACGGCCCTGCCTCTGCTTTTCTGCAGGCAGCAGGTGCTTCACCTTGACTTTTCGGAACAGGTTCCCAGTTGTTCTAGAGAGGAGCTGACCCCCAGAACCAGTCACCTGCACATTTAGGTGACTGCCATTTTCAAACCAATGTGGCTGTTTTGTCTTTGAAAGTCCCAGGGGAAGAGGTGTCCCTCAGTCCTTGGTAACTTCTTATAACTTGCTCTGTGGTGTTTCCCACCCATCTAGAGGTAGGAACTACTTTCGGTATCACCTCTCACCATCAACTGGTTGAGTTACCATTGGCCCAATCAACCTAAAATGTGTATCAGGTGTCACATTTCATCAATGCCCCTGGAGAGAGTTCCTACTTTTGGGAATGTCTGTGCCTGAGGAGGAGATGAAGATGCAGGAATGTGCTCTGTGGATACCTTTCAGATGAACACTGCCGCTCCTAAACAGAAGGGTGTGGTCCAGCTTACTACATTTGGGATGGAGAGAAATGTGGAAGAGAATTAATCCTCTCTAAATATTCATTTCTTGAAAGTAGTAAATTACTGAAAGAGTGAGGGCAACATTTAATCCCCCAAACGCCAAATATACTAACACTGAAGCTTCCCTTTAGTTTCAGGGAAATTAGAAAAAGAGGTGGATACTGTCATAATGAATAACCAACCTTTGATTTCATTTTGGTGAGAATGTGGCCAAAGTAGGTTTGCAAGAGAGGTTCTTCTGGCTAAGTATGAAGTCCAGGAACTCTTACACACTTGCGTCTTGATCAAGGAGAGCTGACATGCTGTGGCTAATAAGAAACTAACAAAAACAGTGGGGCAAAATGTCACTGCGATTGTAAAACAGCTCCAGTGTGTGCCTGTCTGCCTGTACCACCTCCAGGGGTTGAGGGCAGAAGATGCACGCATATTGCAGCACAGTGTCTTACTGTCCATTTTGTTAGCTTTTGCGGTCTTAGTAAAATGTGGATATTTATAAAGCAAAACAAAACCAAACCAAGTTTTTGGAAACAATTTCTAGGAGCAAAGCGAAGGACTTCAGAAGCATGATAGTAGCTTGAGCATTGGGCTGTTCAGTTTTTGTGCCACACTCAGGCAGATCATTTACAGAAACAGATGGTTTTCTCTGTATTCTAATATCTAGAGAGGTAGGCCAGAAGCATTCATACAGGTGTTTCCATTCCTAAGAGGGGAGGAGAGAGTATAGTACATGTGTCCTTGCCTGGCATTCTTTCTGTCCCTTTTGATTTATGACGTGTTGTGACCATGCTCCCTATGTGAAGCCAAGTCTTGCTTTCTTTCTTAGTGATGGAGTCCACGTTCTGAGCCATGGTGGGAGAATAATTCATTCAGAGGCTGTAGCTTTTCCATCTTCCATGTTGCTCTCTCCCCACTGCACAGCATAGCTACATTCTTAGCTCCTGTCATCCTTACTAACCCAGTGGATGATCTTTAAGGAGTCACCTATGTTGGGAGAACACATCTAGCTCTATAAACAGGAATGTTCAGTTCTTTCATGGATGTGGTCTCTAGAATTGCTATGCTTAGATAGCATCTATATGTTTCTGATCTCCGTCTCTACCAGAATTTCTACCTATGTGCAGGTAAGTACAGCTTGATTTTCATCAATGCATAATACATAGTGGCTATTTGTTATCGTCACATTATTCTAAGGGCATATTATACATGATCTCAGCTATGCTAATCTCATGACATAGATGTTATCAATCACATTTTACAGATGAGAAAATGGAGAGCATTAGAAGGTATTAATAATTTACTAAGGTCTCTGTCATAGTGGGTGCTGAAGTGGGGATGATAACTCAAGGTCTCCTTATGTCGACGTTCACTTCATTTTATCCATCTATGACTTCTTGGTTGTTGGAGTTGGTTAATGCCATGGTTCCTATCAGCTGTCAACTTGACAGGATCTAGAACCATCTAGGGCAGCTCTATACATATGAGGGCCAGGAGGGGTTTTCTACGTTGTGTTAATGGAGGTAGAAGGGCAGCACCAGTCCACAGACTGGGGCCCCAGCGTGGGTAAGAAGACAAGCTGAGCAGCGACAATGCTCTCTGCTTCCTGACTGGGTGCAATGTGACCAGCTGCCTCCTGCTCCTGCAGCTGGGACTCCCCCAGCATGACGGTCTGTACCCTCAAATCATGAGACACAAAAGGCCCTCCCCAAAGTTGCTTTTGTTGAGTATTTAGTCACAGCCGTGGGAAGAGGAACTCACAGTCTGTTTTGGCTTTCGTCATCTCCCTTCATTCCCAGAGAGAGTTTTCAATGGAGGAAAGTTAGTCCTGCCTCACCATGTCACCCTCGGTGTGACATGACCGTCATTTACTCCCAGAGAAGTTCAAAGGCTTAGTGGACTTTGAGAAATCGTCTTGGGAAAGATTCAAGCTCAACTGTGGTGGTCCTTTAGAGGGTGTTGATGTTTGTAGAATGTTTTCCTGTGTGTTGTCTTCTCCATTCTGGGGAAAGTTTTCGTTAGCCTGTAGCCACTGTTCGGAGCAATGACCTTCCTTATTTCCCCAATAACGCTACAAAGTAAGTGGTATGGTTATTGCTGTTTTATGAACAAGAAAGCCAAGGCTCAGAGTGAGTCTATGAATTGTCCAATGTCACCCACCCACTAAAGATCTAGTCTAGAAAATAAACCCTGGGCTTTTTGTCGCAGTGCTTGACAGACACTTGCATCGACCTACGTACTATCTTGGTCTCTGATGTTTTCCTCATCCAGTCTGTCTTTTGTGCTATGTACCAAATCATGTTTCTAATAGCCCAACTCAAAATGGTGATCACTTAATTGTCATAAATTCCTTTGTGGTTTACCACTGTCTGCAGATTCAGTAAAGGCACAACTAAATACTCAACAAAAGCGACTTTGGGGAGGGCCTTTTGTGTCTCACCATTTGAGGGTACAGACCGTCATGCTGGGGCGGTCCCAGCAGCAGGAGCACGAGGCAGCTGGTCACATTTTCTCGGTATGATAATCACCGTTTGGTGTCCTTGTCCTGTCCCCTTTATTTTGCTCTGATGCTTTGTGTGCTCTGGCAGTTTTAATGATGCTTCCACTTCCTGCCCGTGTCCTGATGCCGTTGTACTGTTTGACAACTGAATTTTTCTTCCTCTAATATTCATTGTTGAAGTTTTAACTGTCTTTAACATCCTGTCCCATCTCATGTCCAGGTCTACTCCCTGGACAGTATTCAAGTCTATTGAACAGTGTGTGTGTGTGTGTGTGTGTGTGTGTGTGTTGTGCACATGTGTGTGCATGCACATGCATGTGTGTGTGTGTGTGTTTATGATACCGTGGACGATTTTAAACTACTTCAGTTATATCTTCAAAGGGAATTGCAATTGTAGTGCTTAATGCAGGGAACTGAGTGTTAAATGAATTAATTCCCAAAAAGTACTTAAAATAGTGCTCAATTCATGCTAATTTATTGATATTGTGGTGTGCCTCTTCAATATCAGGGATGGATGCACTTTCCCCTTCCGTTGCACTTAGCATAATGTTTTGCACATATGTTTGCACCGAATAAGTGTCTGCTCAAAGTGATCTTCCATCCCTGTAGGGTCATAATTTTCTTTGCCAGTAAAGTATTTGTTCAAGTTCATGTAAAAGTCAGAGTTGACAGATCACCATGTATTTTTCATATAATAGATCAGGCATTGGTGGCTTTCTGTCCTCCCATTCTCCCCAGAACCCCCACACTTTGGGGAACCCTTCTTCCTATCCCTATCTTTTCAATCGCTACTTCACCAGAGATCACATCCCAGGCCAAGAGACCCCCACACAGGGAACTGTAGCTGGCCAGCTCTCCGCCTTCAATGCCTCAGTATAAAAATGCCAAATATAGTAAACTTCCTATTGCAAGTGTCACGGTTGTGGCTGAGAGCTACATGACTCGCATCCTATCATTCATTTTCTGAGTTTATCAACTCATCCAACCAATCATTTGTTCAGTATTATAAAAATACTCTGTTTGTTCAAGAACCCCTGGGGGGCCCTTCGAAAAGACAACTCAAGCTGTTTTGACTGTAACTCACAGTAAGAAAGCTATTTTGCTTTGCATACAGTTTTTTTAAATAACTACAACACTTAAATTAAGTTGCAAGAACAATGGTTTTCTTCAAACCTCTGGACTTTGCAATTCTTGGCTTTGTGTCCCATTTCTTCCATCCCTTTCAAGAGACAAACTGGTAGAGACTGATAAATTGATTTTATGGGTTGTAACCCATAATTTGAAAAGGAATTCTATATAGAATAATGAACAATAAGTTTCTATTTTTACAAAACAGTTTGTATTACTCCATTATCCCCGCACTATACGCATACATTATTGCACTATCAATAGGAGGGTCTAATGTTCTATCCTGGGAAGCCAGTCACTGTGAGTAACATTCTTTTTGAGGAGGAATGTTTCTGGAGCTCCAAGTAACTCACTCACCAAACTACATTCGAAAGGTCCTGCTTTCTAAATTGCCAAGTATTTGGGCCGAAGTTTTCACATATTTCATGACCTGTGTTTTTTATATTTTAAACAATGTGACTGAATTTCCATCTATTTCTATCCTATCATATGCTTATAGCTTTTCAGCTTTGTGTTTCTGTTAACTCTGTCCCTTCTCTAAGAAGGTTCTGTTGCCGACTCTCTCAGCTCCTCCCCCCTCTCATTTCTGTTAGATTAGTTTATACATTATACTGGATAGTTGAACACTTTTTGTCTGTTCAAACACCCCTGTACCACATGCACTACTTGGTCATTCTATTGGGCTTCAAGCATCTGAAAAAGAACCATTTGGGCAGGCTAAAGCAATGACTCAGACAAGCCTGGCTATAGGTTTTGCAATGGGCTGATTGGCCATGGGCGCCTGGAGAAGAATTTACTCTGAGAATAATAGCCGTTGCCACAGCTGGGCTTTCTATGAGGATCATTCAAATTTTAAGCTAATGGATACTGGGTTTGTCCCATAAATTCACAATTTTTATCTGAGGGCCAGTTGAATTGCTACCACATCTGAGCCATTGTGTATGCAGTGACCACTCTACTTACCTTTGTGTTAGCTGCTTTCAAACGCTGCGTGCGGCCCTAAATGCGCACGTTTTATTTATAGGAATGTTTGGTCCCATTATGATTACATCTGTCTAATGGCTTCTTGCTGAGAAACCGTTGAATGATTTTTTTTTCTTCTTTGTATTTTGATAAGGAAAGGCTGGTGTTTCATAGCTGCCAAACCGCCAGTGCTGGCGGCACGTCCCAGGGAGCAGGGATGGGGAGCTTAGCTTTTAATGCATCCTTTTGTTCAGCTCTTTCAGTTTGGGAGTCTTTTTGTACATTGAAAACGTCTTTACTTGTCTTTGATCAAATGTAAACAGGTCAGTAGCGAGTGGCATTCATGTTAGGAATGCCACTTCTACCTACAGATGTGCCTTTAGAGGTAGCTTATCAACAAAATAAGCAACTTGAATATTTTTTTTGAATTTGTGATAGACAAGGATTGTGCTTTTCCCCTTTGGCACATTTTAAATGTAAGCGGACCTCTTTCTCCAGATGCCTGTCATTCAATCACGGTTTCTTACAAACCTATACTTTGAAATAAAATGGAGGCTGCATTGTGCCCCCTGCGCCCACCTGAGAGTCAGTTCTGCTGTCCAAGTCCATGCCGTCCCACCCTGCCTACGCTCTTTCTCTTAGAGCATACTGGGCCATCCCATTTGTTCCTCTTCTTTCCCTTTCTGCTATGGACAACCCGTCAGGGGTGCCTGTTCAATCTTCCTTGGATTTATATCTTTAAGATTCATAGTTGAATGAATGAAAACGAATTCATTCATTTACTGATATGACAACCATCGTTTGAGAGCCTGCTGTAATCAAGGAGCAGTGGCTTTGTGTGCAGTTTCCCAGTGAGTCACTCATTGGTTTTGCCCTTCAAGTGTCCTCTCCTCAGTCTTGAAGATGCTGTGTGCACACACAGTGCCTTCTCATCCTCACGTTCCGCACTTACCAGTTTGGTCTTCAAGTTCTCCTAGGTGGTCTCGCGCTGCCTAATCCAGCTCATGGCCTGATTTTCCTTTTCCTCAGCATCCTTACTTGTCAGGTATAAATCCTTGCCTCTGTGCTTTGGTTGCTGGGCCCTACAACTCTCTGATACTCCTGTGTCATTCTTCCTCTCTTCCTACCTGAATGCTGTTCCGTCTTCAGAACCACAGCAAGGAGTCAGCCCTTTACAAAGCCTATCCCGTGTATAGCAGAGAAGCTCTGAGCACCCAGGCTCTCACGCCTTATCTAAGTTACTTTAATTAAATATGTCTTTGCTTTGTGCCTCGGTTTTGTTTCCTATAACCATGGGATAGCAATAATGTCTGTCTTATCGAGTCATTATGAGGATTAATTAAAATAGCAGTTGGCATGTGTAGCACTAACTGTAATTTTTATTATAAACCTTTATCTTGGCCTATGCATGGCCCAAGTTACCTCTCTGCTTTGGTTGTTCTAGAACATAGTATATATATATATTTACACACACACACACACACACACACACATTTCTGAATCCTCCACAGTGCTGAGCAAAATAGAGGTATTCAATCAATGCTTATTTAATTTTGTAAAACTCCCATATGCTGTTTGAGCAGGATCTAGGAACCAATTTATTTCTAGATATATGTAATTTTATTTCATGGAAATGTGACAGCCATGTCTTTTAATGACTTGCCCTCCAATCTATGGGACACATATTGCAGCTAACTTAGGCTGCGGATGTATAAATGACGATAATGTACTTTTACACATGACTGTGGCAGAAACAGAACTTGAAAAATGTGCCAATTATAAATGCCACTTAAGTGCAATTCAGCCGTAGATTGCAATATAGTTAAATCCGGAGTGCTTTTAGATTTCAGATGCTTTGCACACATGTTCCCTCTGTGTAGGTCAAGTGGAGCAAGTCCATGCAGTAAGTCAAGGTTTTGTTCATCAGATTCATATTTTCCATGCTGTTGGTGAGGAATTCTGATCAGAAGCTCGGTTAGGTTACTCCAGAAGTAATTTACTCCAAAGAACACTTGCTCAGTGGGCTTCCCTATTATGTCCCCAGTGAGACAGAGGCAGTAATGATACCTGACTTCCCTGGAAACTCGGTGTGGTGCCACGATGCACGGGGGTTTGCTTTCATTGCCTGTGTTTGAACTTGACTGGAAGTCGAGTGAGGGTGTCTATAGTGAGGATAACGGGGCTGGGAACAAGAGCAACGGAGCTTTGAACTGCCAAGAACAGGCAGCAGGAACCCCAAGCTGTGGTCCAGGGGCAGCTCACCTGCTTCCCAGCTGCCTGCTGGAGGAAATGCCGCCCCTCCGTCCACTTCATGACCCGAACATGAAAGGGTCAGTTTTCGATTTGCTTCACTTACAGAAGGGATGTCTGGTCCCCGTGTGGTAACACACGTGAAAGTCAGCTCTGACTCATCAAGCGTTATACAAATGTGAATTGCTATTTCTGATATTATAATGAAGAGAACAGAGACCCAAGGCTCCTACTTGGCCACCGGGGGCATGCAGGGACTTGCTGGTGAAGGAACTGTTAGTGACGGTACAGATGGGAAAGAAGAGGGCTGTTTCTCTTCGGAAGGCAGAGAAGGAAAGATGGAGCAGTTACACTTGCCAGCTGGAGCCAGGACTTCTAAATCCAGCGGGCGGATGGCTAACTACACCATTGTATTTCTGAGTTAGTGCCTCGATGTGATTTAATTGTGCCGACAGCCTGAATTCCAGGCCACTTTCAGATCCCATGGCTTTGTCTTACGGAGATATTTTTTTTTCCCTCTGTAATGACGTTCCTTAGTCTGTGATGATTATAAAGTCATCTGCCATGATTTAGATCTCTTGGGAAGGCTGCAGGCTTGAATGGGCTCCCAGCAGTCACTGGGCTTTAAATCTTGCCTTAGTCTGGGGAAAGTGCTTCATTTCTTTTCAGTTTCTTATGGTGTTGGGTGTTATACTTTATCCAGTCTATCCTACTTGGGGAAGCCCAGTGAAGGACACAAGCAGGGAGGTAAGAGTTTAGACAGGCAGGGGGGCCTGATTGGCCCAACACTCCATTTCCTTCCTAGAAGTGGGTCCTTCAAATTGGAAACACAGATCAAAAGATTTGGAACTAGGATGCATATATAAGACAGTTTGTCTTTCTGTGTCTGGTTTGCCTTATTCTGTGCAGTGTAAGTTCTCTAATTTTACCTACTTACTTGAAAATTTCATTTGCCTTTGCAGATGAATGGGATTCTGCTGTGTATCAGGAAAGCAGAAAATGATTATTGTAGGAGGGGCCATACTGATTTATCGTCTCCCCTACAAAGCAGCCTTTGCTGACCCTGGGCTCCATGGGTTGACTCGGGAGCTCACATGACCCAGTTTTCCCCAGAGGACACATGGGGTACCTGGGAAGAACCTGATGTCCTCAAGATGGATATGGAGGGTGTGTGATGCAGGAACAGGGCATGGGTGTGAGAAAGTAGCATTTTTCTGCAATTATATACACACAATTGATCTATGCAATCCTGTTGACTGCCTTCTATTCTATTCTATTCTATTCTATTCTATTCTATTCTATTCTATTCTATTCTATTCTCTCAGTGGGCTTCAGGAAGGATTTTTGTGAAACATACCCTCACAAGTCATTTTTTTTTTTGGTCAATGAACCTATTCTTGATGTTCATTTAAGCCAAATCCCATGTATATTAAATTGGGTTGTCTTAGCCTGCCTAAGTATAGCAGAAAGTCTTGGTGTCAGCTCTTCATCCAATTAACGATTCATAGACATTATATGCAAAGAACACTAAAAGAATAACCCAGTAAAGATAGGCAAAAGACAAATCTCAAGAAAAGTTCAGCTGTTCAATATGAACTTGAGAAAGACTCAGCGTCTTAGCTGTCCAAGTGATGTAGATTAAAAACTCCAGTGTCTTTCTCACGCTGGTCACGAAGGCTAGTATGAAGGGAATGAATAGCAACAAACATTGACGGAGATTTTGTGGACCATCAGAAACCCTCATGCATTGTGGGTAGAATGCAATTTAGTGTAGGCACTGCAGAAATAAGCATGGTTGGTCCTCCAGGACTAAATATAGAATTTCCATATGATCCAGCTATAGCATTCTTGGTATATACCATAAGGAAGCCAAGCTGGCATCCAGAGATAACAGCAGATCAGTGTTTATTATCTTTATTATTATTCACTGTAACCGAGGTGTGGGATCAGCCCATCCGTGGATGAGTGGATGATGAGAACATAGTCTACATACACCGCAGAGCATTTTAAGCCACAAAGAAGAACTGAGATCATATTTGTGGGAAAATTTCACTATGTTAAACAAAATAAGCCAAATTTCCGAAAGCAAATATCACAAAGTTTTCTTATATGTGAATTCTAGATCTTTAAAAATTTATTAAGGTACAAGGACAATGATTTGAAAAGTTAACGTGGTCAGGGGAAGGGAGAAGCATGTGATCCAAGTACATTATATCCTACCACTCTGAAATGTCGCAGCGAAAGCTGTTCTCTTGTACAATTTGTGAATACTAATAAAAAATAAAGTTATAAAAAGTGTTATCTATCTTTTAGGGAAAACTGGGATGATGGGAGAGGGCAGACATGCACAGAACCTTATCTAGACAGGAAGATTACACAGACAAATGGATGCACGAGCATTTGCTCTTAGAGTGGCCTTGAGGATAATACCACGTCACAACCAACAGTTAAAACAAACCCAGAAATGACGGTGGTTTTATTTCTCAGCTCTGCTCTCCAGCTCCATGTGTGTTTGTGTATGTGAGATCATGCACATGGAGGCTTCTCGGGGGTTAGCAAACTGCTCTTGCTTTCTTTTGGAGTGTTCCTTTTGCCCCCCTTTCCAGTGTAGGGAGTTTCCTTTCTAGGAATCTGCAATAGGGCTGTGTGAGACTTTCATGTTTTTCCATTTCATTCTGCAAATAGAATGGAATAGAAACTGATTTCATCTTTTTACATGTATAAAGAAACAATGCATCTGACTTCACAGAAAGAAATGATTGGAAAGCTTCCAGCCAGGCCCTGGGGAAAGCCCTAAAATTATCCTCTGCCTTATGGGCTGTCCAGATTGTTTGTACGTGTGACTGAGGAGGGGGGCAGGGAAGAGGGATTTGTGAAATAAAATATTTCATGCCCAGATGCTGTGAGTCCATCAGATGGCTGGGTGCACCCTCCTGATGACTGATTTTTTAAAGGTCTGTTTGCTTGGTGCTGGGTTTGAATGTCCAAGCAGCTGGGTGGACCCTCTGGAGTTCCTGGTTAGTGCAGCTCCCTCTTTCTGTGTGCTGGCTAGGCTTCCCTTATGTGCAAATGCTTCCAGAATGAAGATAAGGGCTTCTCTGTCCTCGCCTTGAGCTGCATCTTTGATTTCAAAATGTCATGGGCTAGGGTGACTAAGAAATAGGTTCTCACTTAGCAGAGTTGGTGTGCAATAAATAATAATTCTTTAGAATTTACAAAAGCACTTTGCATTATTTTTCTAGAAGCAGAAGAGCTGTAGGGAGCTGTTGTACCTTATTGCAGGTGAAAGAAGCCAAGATGTAGAGAATTAGAAAATAATAGTTACTAGAAAAAGCAACAACAACAAGAAAACAAAAAATGCTTGGTTCTAAAGTTGTCTGGTCAGCTTTTCAGATAATAGAAACAATTTTCTACCTTCTAAAAGCAAACATGCCTTTTTAAAAAGGATAATGATTACCGTATGTGTGTGTGTGTGTGTGTGTGTTAGGGGTGTTGCTAGGGAGTTTATTGGCCAAAGGGTATAAAGCTGAAGCAGATTCAGTGAAGATTAACTATAGTTAAAACTAGTGTATTCTGTCTGTCTGTCTGGAATATCTTCCTAAGTGAATACAATTTAGGTGCTCTCAACACACATATGAAAAGGGGTAACCCTGTGCAATGATGGATAATGGTGGGCTTGCTAATTTTCACTGTATATTTCATGATATTAAATTATAAACCTTGAGTGTAAGTGATAGAGTCAAACTATAAGAACACCCCAACAGAAAGAACCCTGATATGATAATCTTTGAAAGAATGTGGACCAGTCCAGCGAAAGGTATGTCTAAGAGGTAGAAAAACATATTAGTTAAATGAAAATATTCTTAAGGGCCTTCCCATTTCTGCACATGCCTATAGATAAGTTAACAAATGACAGCAGTACCGATGATGTTTTCCAGAATTATTCCAGGGCTTTGTGCCATGCCATTAGCATAAATCATGCCCTTTGTTCCCGTCACCAGATCTCTCTGATTTCCTCTTGTCATGGTGCAGGGCACTCGAGCTGGGAACTGTAGAGAACGGTAACATCTCTCTCTCTCTCTCTCTCTCTCTCTCTCTCTCAAATGGCTGTGAAGGTGCATCAGATTGGGGTGACCCCCCCAGCATCTGATGCTGTGTGGTTTCCTGGCTTGCAGGAGGCCGAGGATGTTAGAGTGGGAGAGAATGATCAAAACAGTCTATAGCTTAGTAATTAATAGATTTTGAAGCACTTCGACCAATCCTCTTAATAGCCTTTGAAAGATTATCATTTCCATTTGAAGGATTTTGAGACTGTGGTTCAAAGAGAGGAAGCAGGCATCCTGGTATAACCAGGCAAGAAATACCAGAGCTGGGACTCCGGTCCCAGGCCTCCCGCTCTTTTCTCTCAGGCAGCTGAGATGCTCTCACCAGTGTAAGGGGAAAGCTGAGACCCAGACATGTCATTTTTCTCAAAGATGGCTTCAGCATCCAGTGAAAGCCTGGTTTCCTGTTTCTACTCTCTGGGACTATCCTTCACGGATTGCTCTCTGGAGTTTATGTTCAAATCTCTTCTCTGCTACTTGTTTGCTATTTATCTGCTGATAGCCAAGCTATTTAATGTCACGACTCTTTAAAGTGTTCATATGTAAAGTGAAGATAGATAGTACTTCTCATGAGAATTAATGGGAAAACACGACCTAGTGTTAAGTGTGATGTGCACGTACAGTTAACCTTAGCGGTTCTCTTTTCTTTAGATTTTGTAGTTGATCTTGATTTACATTTTAGCCTGTGTCTTTCAAATTCCCAATTAATTTTTCATTACATAATTTATTTATTTTGTGTGTCTGCTGGGGTTTGCACGTTCTCTGCACAAACACTGTGTGCACTTGGAGGTCAAAGGACGGCTTGTAGGAGCCATTTCTCTCCTTCCACTGTGTGGATCCAGGTGACCAGACCGGGTCTTCAGGCTTGGCAGTCAAGACCCTTCCCTGATGAGCACTTTGGCCACCCTACTAAAAGTTTATTTGTGCTATTCTTTTGCTAATGTCATAATTTGTGTGTGTGTGAGTGTTAAGTGGACATGCGGTAAGAATGGGAAAGGGCCCCGACACACGATTTATGCCTGGCCTGCATGGAAACCAAATTGATTTTGCAGCACCAACAGTGATAGGCTGATTTGGTGACCTTTTCCCTGGCTGGTACTGTCTTTCTTCCTGATGTCTTGTGTCTGTCATGCTCTGTGGTAGGCTGATTCCTCACTGAACAAGTATATGTTTTAGCCCAGCTGTGTGTGTCTTATGTTGTCTGGTGCTGGAGGGGGTGTCTGTCCTGAGCTCCAGGTAGTGAGCTTCCAGGCAGGGTGTCATGACGCAGGACTCTCCTGCTTCAGTTTCTCTCTTTCTTTTTGTGCAAGAAAGCATTGACCAGGGGGAGAAGAAACTGCAAGGAAAAGACATTTGCTACCTCAGATATCTTGGTGGAGTCTTTTTGGTCTGTCCCTGTCCCTCTACCTAAGATTACAGCGCCATTTAGCCCTCTGGCTCCAGCTGCCTGTGATTTTCCCTCTGATACTTTAGGAGTGGTGACCTGATGTGTTCTCCAAAATATTACATCACGTCTGATGACTTTCCTTCACTCTTCCTTAATTCCATCTTTGCAAACCACCGAAGGTTATAAACTCTTGAATATGTTGCATGCTTTGACCAGGACTTTAAATGATAGAGGAGCAAAAGCAATCTTTTGGTTCCTTTGTCTTTCTGGCCTTGAACTTCTTCTATTGCCCAAGCAGACCTCAACCTCTTGCCTTGGCATCCTGAGTGCTCATGAGGTAGCAACTTATTGAAAGATAAAAATGATCACTTGAATTATTGGCTCCTGCTAACCTTTTCCAGTTCATGAAAGTGCTGTTTGTCTCATGTGTGTGAACTCACAAGATTCTGATCTGAGGTACACCTCAAAGCAAGCTTCCTTCTTGCTGACCTCACCCCGATACAAGGACTCAGTCCCATGCCTGATGATGCCAGGGTGAAGGGTCTCTCTTCATCCATCCTTATAAGAGTACTAACCCCATGCAGGACTCAGTCCTATGCCTGATGATGCCAGGGTGAAGGGTCTCTGTTCATCCACCCTTGTAGGAGCACTAACCCCATGTAGAATTCTGAACTGTGAACAAATCATCCTCAAAGCCCCACTCTCTAGTATTGTCACGTTAAGGCTAAGGGTTTAGTGTTTTGGCGGCAGATTCAAGCTTTCAGACCACAGCAACTAATCAGGAGCAAGACTGGGTCTTAGCTATGTTTTATGACTCTAATACTAGTTTTATTTTTTTAATGCTCCAAACCTTGTATAGTGATTAGATTTAATTCCCATTAGAAAACTACACGTATTTGGGCTTTCAGTGGTAGGTACATGAGGCTGATGGCTATGTTTTGATTAATTTTTAAAAGCAATTAACCTGAAGTGATAAATTTCACTTCAGAGGAAGTCACCTGTCATGCCCACTTACACTTGTTTAAAGATGTTTTCCTGTCTTCAATCACATATATTTAAGAGACGTTTTGTTGCATGGTAGTTTTGGCTTTAGAAATATAATTTATGCTTGTGTTGAAGGATTATAAAAACACCCACAAAGAATCCCAATCCCTGAATATATTCCACAATTTTTGGGGTCTAGGGAACTGGTCTCTCTTCAGTGTCTCATCAGGAAGGGTCATTTGAGCTTCTGGGTATACCCCCTGAGAATTGGAGTATCAGTTACAGTTAAACTGTAACAGTGTCTCCCCTTACGATAATAGCAGCCTAATGCAAAGGATATAAGACAGAGATTATATCCAAACCCAAAACAATAACATTTTCTGCTTATGTCAGTGACTAGGAGGCCCTACTGGGTAATGCTATCCATTACAGTATAAGCCTTGATGTCAAGGACAAACACTTGCCTTTCTGTCTTACTTTCTTTTATCTCCTTTTATGTAAGACAGGGAAAATGGGAATTACTAGAAAAGTGATTGACAAGGAAATGAAGCCACAATAGGTGTCGGTGTGATGCATCAAGCATAGGTGTTGCTGTGATGCATCAGGCATAGGTGTGATACATCAATCATAGATGTCGGTGTGATACATCAAGCATAGGTGTCACGGTGATGCACCAAGCATAGGTGTGATTCATCAAGCATAGGTATGATGCACCAAGCATAAGTGCCAGTGTGATGCATCAAGCATAGGTGTCATGGTGATGCACCAAGCATAGGTTTGATGCACCAAGCATAGGTGTTGGTGTGATGCATCAAGCATAGGTGTGATGCATCAAGCATAAGTGTTAGCAGGATGAATCAAAGAGGATTTGTTATTTTGGTTAATAGCTGCTAAACTGGACAGGTCATGGCCTGTGAATACTTCTTTCTATATATATAGTGTATGAGGAGAGAAAGAGAAGTCTGTTTTTATTTCGGCATGCACATCAAAAATCAGACTATCAATTCAGTTATATCATTTTTATTTTATTTAAAATAATTTAAACATTTATTTATTCTTATGTGTACCTGTGTGTATTATATGTGCATGGATATACTTATGTCACAGCTCATGTGTGAAGATCAGAGAATAATTTTCTAGGTTTGGTTTTCTATGTTAGAAGAAGAAATTGGGAATTGAATTTAGACCTGGGAATTGGACTAGGGTCCCCAGGCTTGGCAGTGAGTGCCTTTACCTGCTAAGCCACCTCATTTGTCCCAGTATTAAAAAAGTGAAACCATTAGACAAATCAATTGACTCAAATAAATTTGCTATAGAACACCACTTTTCTTGTACATAAAACCTTGAGAAATGATAACCATGAGCTGTTCATTGGCTGTGGACTTTGTATACTGCTCGTATCAGTGAGCCACACTGATTGTCTTCATAGAGTTGTGCTGACAACTTCTCTATTTTTGCCTTTCTGGGTAAAACTGATCATGATCATCAAGAACATCTGTCAGAATTTGCAACTAACTGATTTGCCACTGTGTAATGCAAATATAGCCCATTTCCTTTCAAACAATATAAATGGTATAAATGGATGGTTCCATTTTTTTTTCTGAATCAAGCCTGGCTTGATTATCATTTGGATTGTAAAGCTTCCTGAGACATGAATCTACTGAAAAGACTATAGAAACATGTTTACTCAGTTGTAAAGGGAAAATTCCACACCTGTCCTCCAAACCTGATGGGCTGTGGGAAGGGCTCAGATTGAACCATATCAGCCAGTCACTGAATGCCTAGGTCTGATTCTTTTTCTTTTAAAATTTTAAGGATCAGGGAAATGCCCACTTGCAAAAATGACAGGGTTACCTGCCCTGTCTTTGTTATGGTAGAGAGTTGTTTTTCTGAAGAGGGTCTGCTAGCTTTGTTGTTCTTTGTTTTCGAGATTGTATTTTCAGTACATTCCTTCCTTCCATTTCCTTCCTCCAAACCCTTTCACAGATTCTTCCTCACTGCTCTCCTTCAAATTCAAGGACTCTTTTCTCATTAATTGTTGTAGTATGCACATATGGTTGTTCATATACATATATGTTCCTAAATATAATCTGTCAGGTCCAGACAGAGTTACTTGTATGCTTTCAGAGCTGGCCATTTCAGTAAATGTCTTGCTTTCTCTAGTCACGGTTCTTCCAGGGTATGAGAGATGGGGATCAATTAACATAACAGGAATTCCAGTTACATGAAACTGTGCTGATTGTCCATCACTTCTGTAGTCCCTGCCTTGCAATGCTTCAAAATGATATAGCTCTTCACATATTGGTGAATAAATGCACAAAGGCCTACTTTCCTCTTTCCGGCAGACCTCCTTCTTCCATCGTCTCTCCCACACTAGGAAGAAAACCTGGATGTTCTTCTACTGGCTGCTTATATGTAAAGATGCTGTCTTGGTGGACCCTTACCATTTCTCCTTTGAAGATTTTTATATTAATTGGATTCTGTTTGTTTTCCAAAATTAAAGGTGGGTAGGAAGGGATGTTAGCATCACTAATATGATTTGTCTTCCTTTGGGAGAAAATGACTCCAATGCAAATGTAAACATATACCGTTATAACACATTGGACACTTTTTAAATGGATAGAAATACTTCTAGCTGACTTTTTAAGTTGGTGGAGTGGGAACTATACCATTTGTGACTTATTAGGATGATTGAAAAGCACAGAAACATGACATAAAATTACTTTTGCTTCCTTTTTTGTGTAACTTTTTGCTGTCTTTTGTATCTGTTGAGGGTTTTTGCATACATACTCTCAATCTGTTAGATCATTTTGGATACTTTTGAATAAAAAAATAGCAATTCCCTCCTAGCAATCAATTTTTGCTGTATTCATACTTGCTCATCATTTTGAAAGGAACTACATAAAATGAAAATGGGAAAAATTTCCCCTTATTATCACAAGCACCAAATTAATTTGACATAGCAAAACAGTTTGCTACAGGAACCTTATGGACAATTCGATTGCCACATGTCCAGGGCCACTGTGTCTGTCCATGGTGCTGAAAGAGTTCTGTCCTTTCTAGACACGGTCACAAAATAAAGGCAAAACAAGGACATTTTTAGTGTGACCCCCATTTTCAGAGAAGGGTGCTGGATTGCTGGATACATCTGCTTACTTCATCACAGCCTATGGCCAGTCCATGTGAGAATCTATGAGATTTCTCTGCTTCATCAGCCAGCGTTGCCTTCACGCTTGGAGGACTATAGGTAAATACACAAGAGTTTAGGCTTCAGAAAGTAGTCACTATGCAATAACTTTCTGAAAACCTGCTGGGCACAAAGAAATATATTTCTTGTCTCACTGAGTACACTGGTAAGATTCACCAATGTGTAACAACACTATTTGGGATGATATATCTCGTGTTTGAAACAACTTTGAGTATCTTAAAAGCCTGCAAGTTCTAACTGACTTTGGGATACTTCACAAGTATGAGCTATTACCACATTATGTTAAAAACAGATATTTAAATTCAGTAAATATTTGGAACTGGAACAGAATTCAGACAAATAAGAAACTTTTAGGAAAGAACTCAGAAAAATACAAGCTACCTTTCCAATATTATGCTCAGCAGAATCATATCGGGTAAGATTTATTCCATTCAGAATTTTTTTTGACACATTTAGCCTGTTCTTGCCAACTGGATTGCGTTTTTTTATTTTTCTCATTCTTTTTATCCAGATTTAATTGTCTTTTGGAAACACTTGAATGCATTTTGGTACTTTTTAAATAAATTAGTAAGATTTCTTGTATTTCACTTAGCACAGGGAGAAAAACTTTGGAAGATGTAGATGTTGTGTCTTCCAAATACTGTCTATGGGAAAAATACAAAGATCCCATTGAACTTCAAGCCATATTTTTATCCTTCACATACACACATAGTGTTTACTCATAACCCTATTAGGAAAATGTTAATTCATTCATGACACTCCTATATTGTCTTTTTAAAACCTTATGATTTAGTTTACATAAAATCAGCACTACTTAAGAAGCCTTCCTGTGGCATAATGGGCACAATATTAGAAGTTGCAATAAAGGTACAGAATTTCTTTGATATCTTTGGCACAGGTGAGGGCATGTGAAAGTCTCACCACAGCCAAGACAATGAGCACCCACAGTCTCCTTCAGTTTCCTCATCCTGTTTTCCCATGTTTCTACTTGTTCCTCGTCTTATTCCAAGGAACCACTTATTTTTCCCTGTTACTGGGGTTACTTTGCATTTAGTTTTGCAGTTTTATACTGTAGGCAGTTTCAACATTGATTCACCTTTATCTACCTCTCTCATTTGTTTTATGATCTACCCTTTTGGGCTACATGCTAACTTTTCATTCTTTATTTTGCTGAGTGTTGTAGGAGGCTACTTGTTTCTGGCTGCTCAGTCCTGAAATAACCACACAGAAACTGTATTATTTGCAATACAGTTTGGCCAATAGCTTAAGCATATTTTTGGCTAACTCATATCCTAAACTAATTCAGCTCCATTAATGTGTATTGCCACATGGCTGTGGCTTACTGGGTAAAATCCCGTTCAGTGTCTGTCTCCAGCAGGGGCTACATGGCTTCTCTATCTGCCTGTTTTTCTTCCAGCAGTCAGTTTAGTTTTCCCCACCATGCTCTGCTCTACCTTATCACAGACTCAAAACAGCTTCTTTATTAACCAATGGTATTCACAGCATACAGAGGAGAATCCTACATCAGCTGAGAGTATCTTTTGTACTAAATGCCATGTTTGGTCTGTGCATTCATCTATTGATGGACATTTGTATTTTGTACAGGTTTTGCAACTTGCAAATAGAGTTTTCAAGAATATACATGTGCAAATGCACATATATTTTCATTTTTCTTGGGTCATGTCTGGGGATGGAATGACCATCCCATGTGGTATAGGCCTATGCTTACTATTTGAAGAAATTGGTGATCAGTTTTTCAGTGTGATTGACCAATTTGACTTTCCTTTTACTAGTATTTGGGTGCCCTGGTCCCCTAGTATCCTTGTTATCATCAGTCTTCTCTTTTTATTTTTCTTTTGAGACAAGGGCCCACCACGTTGCCCAAGTGAGCCTGAGACTTATGGCCTGAATTCTACCTCAGATGTTGAGCATCCTGTAATGGCCTGTTTGCCATCCAGGTACCTCAGCAAAACAGCATCACTTCTTTGGTGAAGTCCCTGTTCAAATGATTTACCAATTCTGTTTTCCTTTTGGCTCAGTTTTGAGAGTGATTTTATGTATTCTAAAATACATGTATTTTCCTTAGAGTTGAAAGTCTTTTGTTCCAGCCCATGTCTTTACATCTGGTTAACAGACTTTGTTAAGTAGACTTTACATTTTGATGAAGTTTTATTAATCGTTTTTGTCTTTCATGGGCCATGAAGTTGGTATAAATCTAATAGATTCTTACTTGTTGTGGATGTTTCCTGGCTTCATGGTTTTCGTTTATGTCAGTGGTCTACTTTGAGTTGTATATGAGGTATGGACCAAAGTCTCCTTCGTTGTTAATTAAATACTAATATCTAAGGCTGTTCACTGAAAAGATGACCCTGCTTCTACCAAATCTCCTTCTCTGTTTCACAATTTTGCTGCCAGTGGAGCCTCTGAACTTATTTTCTATCTAAGTAGTCCACTGAAAACCTGAGGGGAGAGCACGTTTGTGTACAAATCAGTGTCATGCCCAAGGTTTCAGAGAGATCTGCGGAGTTCTTACTCTGTGTCACCTCTTGCTTGGTGTTTTGTTGTGTAAATTTTATTTACTTTGGTCTTTCCAGGCTTTGGTCTTTCTCAGGTTTGTCTTCTGGATTCAGGGAATGACCTGAGTTCTTCCCAAGACCCCTCTTCTCATGTCACAGCCCGGAAACTCTCTCAGGATGTAAACCTGTACCTTACTTGAGTTTCATCCTTCAGGACTTTTGTCTGATCTCCCATTCCTCCTATCTTATGTTGTTGCCAAACATTGGTTTACATATTTTGTGTGATCTTTCTGTAGTTTCAGCAAGTAGGCTAAATTGGGTTTCTGTTACTGCAAACACTCTAATTATAATTGGAGAATAATTATATACTAAACCATGTGCTAAATACAATGACTACAGCTGTAGAAATTAAGAAATCATTTCTCAAATGACAGGAGAAAGATACATGGTAGATGAGAATGACTGAGATTTGAATGTTAAGTAGCATTTGGATATAAACAGGATGGCCATATTTGTACAATAAGAAAACAGCTCTCCTCCTCTCCACACAGGCACGAATGAACAATACCTTTGTTGTTAAATATTTTAAAAGATCAGTCTACGTATTAACCTCACAAATACTCTATTTTTGCTTAGTCATATCTTTTAGATTAAAACATTTAAGAAAAATATAGTTTGGTCATATGGAAATATGTTTTAATTCATACCAGATTTTAATTTTTGACATAGTATTTTACTATATTAGATTTTTAATTACAAATACAAATTAGTGAAATTTAGAATCAAATGGGATTTCAATCTTGTTTCTTCCCTTTATTGGCTGTGTTGCTATAGACTAGATAATTTATTTCTTTATTTATTATATTATATTTATTATTATAATTTATTTCTTTATTGCTACAGTTTGGATATGAGTGTCCCCAGGAGAAGGTCATGTATAGAGGGCTTGGTTCCTGTCTTAGACAGGGTTTCTATTGCTGTGGAGAGACACTCTGACCATGGCAACTCTTATAAAAGAAAACATTTAGTTGGGGTAGATCACTTACTGTGTCAGAGGTGGGGAACATGGTGGCATGCCGGCAGACGTGGTACTGACTGCATCTTGATCAGAAGGCAACAGGAAGTTGACTGAAATACTGGGTGATATCCTGAGCATAGGAAACTTCAAAGCCCCTCCGCCCAGTGACACACTTCTCCAACAAGGCCATATCTACTCCAACAATGTTACATTTAAACGACCACAGTTCCCAGCTGGTAGTGCTAGTTTGAGGAACTAGGCCACTGCGAGGGTACTGTTAGGGGCTGTATCTTTCCCCTTTGCTTCCTTTCCATCCTGAAATGAGTGGCCTCTGCCATATGTTCATGCCACTGTGCTATTCTGCCTCATCATGGGTCCAGAATCAATGGAGCAAAGGACTATGGACCCAAACCTCTGAAGATAGGTTCTTCCTCCGTTATGTTGTTCATAATAGCTGTTCTGTCCCAGATGGGCATCAGTAGCCAGCACACCCATCTTTAAAAAGGAAGCAAAGTGGCGTAGAAGGACAGCAATGTTGAGGCTAGCCTGGGCTACATAGTGAGTCCCTGTTTTGAAAACAAAACAGAACAGAGTGAAAAATTGGGAGTAATAATAGTTACTATGAGCAAATGCTATCATAGAAAGTGCTTGATGTACAACCTGGTCAGCTCAACCCTTCAACACCTGTTGGCTGCCATTATATGTTACACTGTAGAAGTGAAATGGTAAGTGTATGGAATATTTGTGTGTGTAGGAGGCCGGAGAGATGGTTCAGAAGAGCCCTTCCTCGTCTTCCAGGCACACAGGTGCGACAGCTCACAGCTGCCTGTGACTCTAGCCAGGTGACCCAACACTCGCAAAACAGTTGTTCTCTGCATGTACCAGCATGCACATGGCATAATTTCATGCACACCAGTGCACACGCACACATGCACGCACACACGCATGCACGCACACATAACATACACACAAAGGAGAAAAATACTTTAAAAAGTCAATATTTGTGGTTTTTAGTCTGTCAGCTTGTTTTTCTCCTAGACTGGTATTGTGACAAACTCCATCCAAGTGTGATCACTTGTTCATCCTTAGGCTTCATTTTATTTAGTGTCGTCAGGTTTCCCCCACAGAATGCCAACCAACTGGGTAAAAACAGGAAACAAATCAAAATGTTAGCTCAGATGACAGCGCTGATGATCAGACAAGCTTGAGCTAAGTGCCCTGAATGTGTGTCTTTTCTCTTTGACTCTTGCTCGGGATCTCTTCTCTCTCCTTGACCTGCTCAAGCTCACATCTAGTCCTGCTAGTTCATTCTCCGTGGGTTTAAAAAAGAAGATTTATTTATTTTGTATACAATGTTCTGTATGTATGTATGTATTCAGGCCAGAAGAGGACACCAGATCTCATTACACGTGGTTGTGAGTCCACATATGGTTGCTTGGAATTGAACTAAGGACCTCTGGAAGCACAGACATTGCTCTTAATCACTAAGCTATCTGTCTAGGCCTTCTCTGTGGGTATTAATCCTGGAAGCTTTAGATGGTTAATTTGCAGAGTTATGGGAACCAAGCTCCCAGGTCCCTTAAGGGAGCCGTCACTGAGAAGCTGTTGCACCACAAATGGGAATATGCTCATCTGAATTCTAGCTACAGTGTGCACATTGGCATGGTGTACTTTCCATTGCATTCTTGTTGGCAAGTTTAGGGTTTCCCGTTCTTAGGTCTAGTAGACAGCCCGAATCCCATTTCTTCCTCTGTGGCAGCAGGTAGTGTAAGAGTCATGTGATTGCTGGTGGTTTATCTCCTTCTAGCTGTATGTTCAGGGTCCTGGGGAAAGGTTCCCATCGGGCTAGTAGTTACCATTTGATGTACGTATTGCTCATGACCTTGGTCTTCTAATTGCTCTGTCTGCTCTCATAGGGGACACATGGAGATCTGCAAACTATATTGCAGCTACTGTCATCTCCCCAGAAGCCCCCTTGATCAGTCCTTCCACACTTATCGCTTCATTTGAGGAGCAGTCAACAGTCTGTGGAAGCTGTGACCCCAAGGTTAATGAAATGGAAACCAGATTGATGAAAGAAACTAGCTTAAGCCGGAGGTGGCTTGCTAGTGGGATTCTTTTCATGCGGGCATGTAATGTTTCTGGATGTGTCTGTCTGTGACTCAGGATATGTTATTTCCTTCTTGCTTAATTTTTCAGCTATCATGACCTCATGGCATTGTATGCATTTTAAATAAGTCTATTCCTGCTCTACCGTATACACATGCGAATGGCATCAAACCTTGTGTTTTGAGGCCACGCCCACCTCACCAGGCAGGCACCACTGCAGTGGATGAATGTGTGATGGGAAGGTGGGAAAGAAAGAGAAATAGAGCCATGTGTGTGCTGTGGAGAGAGGTGACCGGTGTGAGGGAGGTCTGAGGTCAACTGTGGACCATGTTGTGACCCAGTAAGGTTGTCAGGATGGTGTGTAGCAGCCTGGAGCTTACGCCAGCCTCCCCCAACCCCAACATGCCACTGGCATCACCTTGACTCTGGGCAACTATGGAGGCCTGTAATGGGGAATGGTTCCATTTCTGGATTGGATCTTCAGAAGGATCACCTGGGTCTGTGATGCCACCAGAGGTCTGCGCTGATGTCTGTGGCCTATGGTGTCAGCACAGACTATGAGTATTTCTGAGGTCTATGGTGCAGCCTGAACCTATGTCGATGTCTGTGGGTCATGCTGCCGCCTGAGGCCATGATGACATCTGTGATCAGGTCTGCCTCCAAGGACCTTGTCTGGGTCCTCGGTCCTGCTGTGGCCAGGGGCTGTGTTTAGGGTCTGTGGTGTTGCCAAACCATGTGGAGGCCCATGATCTGTGCTCCAGCTGACTGTGAAGAGCATGGGAGCTAACGTTGCTGTCATATCAATGACTGCAGATGCACAGTTGAGAGGCTTCTGTGACAGTCGCTACCCCCAAACCAGCCCACATCTACTCCCAAAGGAGGACAGGGGTGCTGCAAGGGTGTAGGAGGGGAAAGACACAGTCCATTTGGAAGGCAGGCCACTAGGAGGTAAGCCATTCTGCAGTGAGAATGTAGGTAACACAAACTGAATGTTTTAAAAACTTTTGGGGGAAGGGACGAGGTCACAAGGGTTGGAGGGCAGATGTGGAAGGACTGGGAGGTGAATGTAATCAGGGTACATGATGTGAAATTCCTAGAGAATCAATAAAAATGTTATATTGAAAAATTAAACCTTGTATTTTACCATTAGCTTAAAACCAAGTGGTAGGGCCTATCCCAGTCACTAGAATTGCAATGGCATCTTACTTTTTGCCACTTTTTGTAAGTTTCAGAAGGTATGCTCCTGATGTGGGAGGGTCAGATAGACTTTCAGGGTTCCTGATTCATGAAAGAGTCTGCGAGACATTCTGCAGGACAC
>LOEQ01000650.1:288525-303161 GCA_001685075.1 Bramus lutescens | reverse complement strand
AGCCCCAGCAATCATGAGTGTGTCATTAAGCATGCTTCCCCCACATGGAAGGCTTCAAGAGCAGACCTGTTGTGTTCCTGCTAACTGTTGAATGTCTTCACTGGATATGCTATGCAGTTTAATCTGGTTCTCTCTACACTCAACTGTCCTGCCAACCAAAAAGGTGTTGGATTCAGAATAACCACAGGACTTCCTTTGTTCCTGATAGTCCTCTCTTCTCTTGCACATCCTCAGTCACATGACTCTGTCTCCTGGTTTAGGACCTCTAGAGCCCCTCTCAACTTATTTAAAATGAGTTGTAACTAATCCTATATCTAATGCTCCTCTGTGGGATTGTAGCTTGTGTATCAGTCACTATACAGCCATCCTATCTAATCTGCATACACAGAGAAAGGCTTTGTCCTCACCTGTAGATGCAAAAACTGTTTCTCGGAGAGATAATTCTTCCAAAGTGAGAGAGACGGTGAATAGTGAAAACAAGATTTACTCTCGTGTCAAGGGACAAGCACGGCCTGGCATTGAGCACTCGGAAAAGAACGCGAGCAGGAAGACCAGGACCTGACCTGCTGATGTAGGTACCTGTCCTCCGAGCCACCACACCCCCCAGTCAGCTGGGAGGGAATGGTCAGGCTGCTGGGCTCACTCACTCTTCTCCTTGGGATGACAGACTTGGAAAGTGGGGTGTGGACTTGGAAAGGCTTGGTTTGCCTTTTGCTGGGAACCTTGAGATATTGGATTGAGTAGATTATGTCTCCTGGGACATGGCTTCACTCTTTCCATTTCCTGAGCCCTACCTAGAGGGTACAGGAGAGGAGCTCATGACAAGCCCCACTGAGAACTCCCACGCTTTTTTTATTGCCTGTGAGTGGAGGGGCTACAAAAGGATGTGTGTGTTCTTGTTTTCTCTCAGTGAGTAGGCAACTGCATCCTCATTCACCAGCTTCTGAGGCCACCTGATTAACCTCTGGAGCAACACGATTCCTTCATTTTCATCCTGGTGCATACTGCCGCAAACCTCTGTTTTCTTTCTGGGAAAGCCACATGTGCCACCTCCCTTACCTACCCCAAACCATTGATCTTAAGATGTGGTATTCAGTCCTACCCAAAGAAAAGCCCTTGGAAAAGTCATCAGGTCAACTGTGCCCTGTGCTGCGAAATAGTCCTTTTGTGCCAAGAGAAACTGGCGATGGTTATAAGGGAGAAGTGGGGTGCTAGTACATTAATGGTGACTAATTTCACTTTTGTCTGAATTATATAGATAATATACAAACAACAAACACCTTATATAGAAGTATGGATATGCCTCAGGGCTCTGGGATGAATGACTTGACAGAGTCTTTTAGAACCTAGTAGTCGTTCATTGTCTTGTTGCGTGTTGTGGGCTGGAGTTCCATCCTTGAGGATGCATTGCATAGAACTTCTTTTGTTTGATTGTTTTTTGGTTTGATTTTTTTTTTATTATTCAGAGTTTCTCTGTATAGCTTTGGAGCCTATCCTGGAGCTCGGGCTATAGACCAGGCTGGCCTCAAACTCACAGAGATCCACCTGCCTCTGCCTCCTAAATGCTGGGATTTAAGGTGTGCGCCACCACCACCCAGGGCAAGAGGAAGTTTTAGAGCATTATTAACAATGTTTCAGAAGTACTTAGGGTTCCCCATAGCACACTGTCATATCTCTGGGACTTTAATTCGCTCATAATCTTTGGTAATTTGAATTGGACCCTTTTCAATCTTCTCTAATTCCCTACAAATACTGAAGAGTAGAATACAAACAGTTAAGACTGTGAAAAGCCACTTGCTCCATTTTCACCCCATCTAAGGAGATGCCACAGTGGGACCTGCAGGAAACTCAGCATGATTTTAAATTCTATCAATAAAGATAATTGGTTGGCAAAGATTCCCCATCGGAAAGCCATGATTGATTGATTACTCTCACTCTGCATCCATCTGCTTTACGGATAAAACTAGAAGCACAGAAGAATCCAGTCCATCGATTCCTTCCTTGGTTGGAGGATGAAAGGGTTCATCAGCCATTTCTATAAAATTATATCCTTGAGATATTTGTGTTTCAGACTATTTTGTTTGGGCCTTGAGATGATTCTCAAACATATACTCGCTTGCAGACTTCAAGAGAGATATGTAGCTCACACATCCTTGAGTTTGGCAGGACCGCTGAGCCAATGCAAAAGGAGACACATGTGATGTATTTTCTATGAGGTGCCTGACTTGTCCTAGGTTGCTTGCAGGATGCTTCTGGCTAAGAGCACATAAACTGTTAAAGCTTTCTGTGGCTGAAGAAGTCTGGTGTGGGTGTAATTTAAGCAAACATAGCATTAAAGAATACTTTGATTTTCAGTTTTCTCAGTGTAATTGGAACATTGCCGTTTGTTTTTGTTTCTGCTTTTGTTAACGAGGAAATCTTTTAACTAGCTGGAGGTCCTTCTCTGTACCTTTTGTGTCCTTAAAGATTCCTTTTGCTTATTGTGTTTGAATGTTTTCCTGAATGTTTGTCTGAATACTTAGGTGCCTTGGGCCCTCAGAGGCCACAAGAGGATCCCTTGGAACTGGAGTTGCAGACAGTTGTGAGCTGCTGTGTGAGTGCTGGAAATTGAACCTGGGTCCTCTAGAGGAGTAGCCAGTGCTCTTAACTGTCCAGCCGTATATCTATCTTCATTTCTTTACCTTTTCTATTAATATCTCACACTTCTTGAGTGATGTGGGATTCCCCTCTGTATGCTGTGAATACCTTTGGTTAATAAAGAAACTGTCTTACGCCTGTGATTGAGTGGAGTATCTGAATGCTGAAAGAAAGGATGCGGAGGTGGAAAGAAGCCATGGAGCTGCTGCCAGGGACAGACCTTTGCCGAAACTTTGCTGGTAGGCCACGACCTCATGGTGATTCACAGATTAATGGAGATGGGTTAAATTAAGATGTAAGAGTTAGCAAATAAGAAGCTAGAGCTAATGGGCCAAGCAGTGATTGAAACAACACAGTTTCTGTGTGATTATTTCAGGGCTGAGCAGTCGGGAAACAAACAAGCAACCTTCTTACATCACTTGAGCACTTACTGTTGACCGGCCTCTGCGCTAAAGACTACAGTTGCTAGCGCTTGCCAATTTCTGTGGTGTAAACATTCTCTCCTTGTCAGCAATCTCCAGCTTCTGAAGCAGTTTAATCCAGTCGAGAAATTTGGTAGGAATATTGCTTATGAATATGAAGCTGAATATGAGTGTGAAAATTAAAGGGTCTAAATTATACCCATCTATATATTTGTACTTACATAATTTCAACTCACTTAATGTAAGTTCAAGTCTGTGGTTGGTTGTTTTTGTTTTACTCTTTTGGCTCTTTGGGGGCCTGCTACCCAGCTCCCAAATAAATCACATGGAAGCTCATTATTACTTATGAATGCCCAGACTTAGCTTGGCATATTTCTAGGCAGCTTTTCTTAAATTATCCTGTCTACACTTTTCCTCTGGGCTTTTATCTTTACCTGATGTATCTTTCTTTACTTCTTACTCTGTAGCTTTCTGTGTAGCTGGATGGCTTCCCCTGGAGTCCTCGTTCTCCTTCTCTTGCTCCTCTAGCTTTTCTCAGATTTCTCCCCCTGTTTTATCCTCTCTGCCTGCCAGCCTTGCCTAGCCTTTCTCCTGCCTAACTATTGGCTGTTCAGCTCTTTATTAGAATAATCAGGTGTTTTAGGCAAAGTAACACAGCTTCACAGAGCTGAACAAATGCTGCATAAAAGAATGCAACATATAAATGCACCATAAACAAATGTTCCACAGCCTAAACAAATGTAACACATTTTTGATTAACATTCTATAACACAGGTCTGTAGATGGAAGTTTCTCTCCTACCCAGTCCCACAGCAGTTCATTCTCAAAGAAACACACAGAGGCTGTATTAATTATAAACTGTTTTGCCTATTAGCTCAGGATTATTATTAACTCCTCTTAAAGCTTTAATTAACCCATAATTATTGTCTATGTTTAACCAAGTGGCTTAGACCTTTCTCAGTAAGGCATTCTCATCTTGCTTCCTCTGAGTCTGACTGGTGACTGTGTCTCTCTCTTTCCTCTTCCCAGAATTCTCTTAATCTGATTGCCATGACCATACTTCCTGCCTGGTTACTGGCCAATCAATGTTTTAGTAAACTAATATGAGTGACAAATCTTTACAGAGTACAAGAGCATTATCCCACAGTGTAAGTCATTTAAGGTAATGGCTCTGAGATGGGTGCTGAAACAGTATTTGATTAGGAAAATAACAGGGTTTCACTGTTTTTAGCTCTAGTTGTCCTGGAAATCACTTTGTAGACCAGGCTGGCTGTGAACTTACAGAGGTTCACCTGCCTCTGCTTCCTGGATGCTGGAATTAAAGGCATGCACCACCACCACCCGGCAGAAAATAATTCTCAAGAGTAAGTAGAAACTGTCTTAGGATAAAGTGTCTCAGGATAAAATGTTGGCATAGAAGAATAGGAAATAGACAGACTAGATGGTATGTATGACAGGGGTAATGATTTTTCAGCAGGCAGTGAGAGCCTAGACCCCCAGCCACAGTCTGGAACCTGTGAACCAGAATCAGGCTGGACCAGTTGCATGGTCATCTTCAGCTGGGAGAACATCTATCTGCTTCCCCTCTGCCAATGAGAACCAGGGGTGGCCTGAACTAGGTGCATTGTAAGTTGGATGGCTCCATAATTTGAGCCATGAACCTGCAGATCACATGGTCCTTACATTGCTTCTCCTGGGGTTCCTTAACATTGTAGTCTTGTTCTCTGAGTATAAAAATGCATCTAGAAAAATAAATGACCTTAGTCTGAGAACCATTTCTCTGATTTAGACAAACAGTTCTGTGAGAATCTGGAGTAGACTCCAATAGATAAACACAGGGGCTTATATACTGAAGCAGCATTAGTAACCTCAATTTGCTGTTTATTTTAGTATTTCCATCACAAGAATCCTCAGTTCTTCCAGTGAACTCAAGCCTTCAGGTACCTTCTTCAGTTCTCTACTTCTCAATTCTTTGCTGGTTCTAGGTATTTTAGAACGTCCTCCCATTTCATTGGCTGTCTTCTCTACTGATTGACCTCTGTCCCTTCTAGGCTTCTTTCTCTGCAATCTAAAGGGCCACCAATGTGCTGTGGGAAATATGGACATCCACCTTTCTTACCCACTTACTACAAAGGACTAAGAAACAGTGCAGTGTGTACAGTAGCGGGACACCCTCCCACCCCCGTGTGCACCACCAACCCATACCCCAGTGCAAAATCAGTCTGGATTTGCATAACAATTTGACTTGGTTTTTATTTTACTTTGTGTGTGGTGTTGTTATTTTACTTTGTGTGTGGGGTTGTTGCATGCATGCACGTGTGTGTGCTTGAACGTATGCATGTGTGTTGTTGCAAGCACATGTATGTGTGTTTGTATGTATGTGTGTGTGTGCATATCTTATTTTTTGAAGCTAAAACTGAAGTTAATTAATTTGGCTGGGCTGGCTGACCAATGGGCTCTAGGAATCCTCTTGTCCCCACCTCCATAGTCCTGGGACTTTTCCCTGAGTGTGGGGAATCTGAGCTCAGGTCCTCATATTTATGTGCTGAACAGTTTACTGACTGAGTCATCTTTCCAACTCCATTTTGACTTTTTCACTGGTCAGGTGTTAAGTCTAGAGTTTTCTCAGTTTGGTTGCAGATCAAATCATTGCTTAGCATTGTTGTCCAATCACATGTCTTGTTTAGTCGCCTGGGCACTCCATCTCTTCGTATGTTCTTTTTAATGCCTGAATATTGATTTTGTTCCTTAAATCGACCCCACTCGCATAGGGTAGGCTTCATAGTGTAGAGATTATAAAACAGACTGACAACATGCACCATGCCCAAATGAGTGCCTTTTGTGAATAGGCCTGACTCTACCTGGATGTGCTTCTGGGTAGATACCAGTACCCATCCCCTTTGAGACCAGCTCCGACAAAAATACCTGTTACCAGGGTAGGACATGGGGATTAGAAGAGTAAGTAAAGACAGCAAAGATGTGAGTAAAAATAATAAAACAGAAACATAGGATAGCACCAGGAGGGAGTGCCAATGAATCCTGAAATTCACCTATGTTTGATTTCCCATACAATTTTATATCGCAACACAGCAGGGGATAAAGACAAAGACCGCTTTGATGCGCTACAAAGGACAACTACAGCCGTTATTTGCTTCAATAACTTCAATAACTTGAGACATTGGGTTATTAGCACTCTGTTGTTTAGGCAGCGAACCCACCCTAGACCAAGTATCTTGAAGGCCATCACTGCCAATGTCAAACCTCCATACAAAAGAAGAAACAGAAGTATTATTGAATTCCCTGACCATTGGTCAGTGGGGAGTGGTTCTACCATTATGGACCATCTTAATGTCCAAAACACCAAGTAATCACACACTAGGTCAGGGTGTGTAGCCACACTTGTCACCAACTTTGAACAAGCTAAAACTCTCTAACCTTTAGTCAAGGTAGAAATAGGCTGACAGTTTTGGGCCCCCAAAGAGTGTGATGACTGACCCCAAACCCACACCTGTGGTTCCACATTACAATGACAGCAAGGCATGAGCTAAAATATCTGCTCATGTGATGCTTCTTGGCAAACACGATCACATGGCTTGTTCTGTGAGTGGACAGAGCTCCAGTTCTGCCCTCTAAACCCTCTCTCCTGCCCCTAGTGCCTATCAGAATGGTCCATCTGGGGCAGTGTGGCAGGGTTCCAGTGTCAGGGCATTCCTGTGAAATCAGGACCCCCCTCACAGGCTGCAGAGATGGCTCAGTGGTGAAGGGCACTTACTGCTCTTGCAGGGAACTTGAGTTGGAGGCCTAGTACCCATGACTCGGGACTCAAAGCCACTTGTAGCTCCAGCTCTGGAGAGGTCTGTTGCCTCTGCCCTCTAAGGGCACCAACACTCATATACACATGCACACACACACACACACACACTTTAAATTAGAGGCTGCTGACTCACTTAATGATGGCCTCAGGATATTTAGAGATGAGGCCAGAGTGACATGGTTCATTATACTGGTACACTGTTCCCAGGAGCAGGTAGGGGCGTGTCCCAAACTGCCCATTGAACACTTTTACTTTCTCCAGTGATAACTCATTTCTGGCATTGGTTAAGTTAATTAGGAATGATCTCATTTTGACTAAAGAAACCTCAGTATTTATTAAGTCAAAAGTCAAAGCCTCTGGAATAGATCAAAAAACAGTTAAAACATTTGTAGTAATGACCTCCAAACACATCATGACTTCCCGCCCTGGAAACTGACTAGTAGTTAGGTTCAAGTTTATTCTAACGAATTTATAACATGATCTTGTAACAAAGTAACTTTGGGGGAAATACTTGCCCCCACATTTTAAGTTTTTGGATGTTCTTTCTAATCATAGGAAGGCCTTTTTCTGCCCCACTCAAGTGTCTCTTGCAAGTCTGAGACAAGGCAGCTTCCCCTTCCGTGTAGCACAGTCTTGCAAATGGCAGAAGAGCAGGCTGCAGGGATCCAGCCTGAGTGGAGACAGTCTGGCTAAATAGGGATCTATCGTGGGGTCGTTGTGATGGGTTAAACTTCAGAACTGTCTAAATGGAGAGATACTGATTTTCTGCTCTGTAAACCTTGTTTCCCTAAAAATAAACTGAAAGTAAGGATAGGGAAATGCAGGGCAGAACATTCCAGAAACATCTATGTAGCTCTTTGTTTTACAGTCCTTACAGATTTTCAGTGGTACCTGCTGTCTGTATATAGACCAAACAAACCTCATGGCACCTTGACATCTTGTTTCATTAAGGTAGAAAAGATAAATAAAATGAGTAGACAGTTAGCCTCCCTGACAAACCTGTAGAGTAAAATAATGCATGAAAATGACAGTTCTTAATTAGCTAAAGCCAGTGGGAAAACACGGGAATGGGAGGCCTTTGGAAAACGGGGGCTGCAAATATACATGAATTTTTATATTGCTAAACTTAGATGGCAAATTAATATCGCTGATAAAGACTGCCAATAACTCAGTAATAAAAATCTTATATCCCGTTCCTTGGGAGGAGCTAGATTGAAACTAATGACTTTATTGATCCTGGAGAACAGAGATCAAACTCTGATGTACACTGTTCTGAAGGCAGACTGGAATGAATGTCGCTCACGGTGGGCAGCTTATGCGTGCATCTTCTCTAGAGCCCCAGGATGTCACATCTTTGAATGTAGTTCTCTTAATGTGCGCTGGATATTTTCCTAATATCTTATTGCCAGTTCCCTGGATGCTCCCCTCAAAACTATAGTTTTGATTACGATAAGCCTGGGGTTTCTTCAATAGAATATTGAACCCAGAGATTTAGATTTGATTCGGAATCCATCCCTGGTCTTGGTGTGGGATCAGAGGGATAGATCCAGGTTCAAGTGCTGGGAAGTAGGTAACTCTGGCAGTTCAACACAGAAGCCAGCGAGGAAAGGAAGTATAAGATGATAGAACATGATACAGGCATGGAAGGGTACAGCCCTCCTGGCATCAGGCCCACCTTCTGACCCACAGTTGACCATCACTGGCTGATCATGCCATCCACTTCCGAGAACCTGGACACGGCTTTGGGCTTCTTAGCCACGAGGACTCCAGGCAACAGTACACCTCAGTGAGTCAATCTTTGTGATTTCATTGGTTAACTCAAAGAGCAGATAGATCTAGGCACTACACAATCATGGAACGGGCTGTCTCTGGAAAAGCAGTATCCAGGCCAAGCCCATCCATGGAGCAGGCTGCTGGTCACTTACTGGACTGTGACGCTTGTTGTTTGGAGAATGACAAAAAAAAAAAAAGCAAGGCAGAAAGCTGAAACACTCAGTTGTTATAAGCAATGGGTTGTGGGCAGGTTATCACGAAAGAAGCACTGTCAGTGAATACTGGTGTTCAAAAAGACACAAAAGCCATCTTATCAGGTCCACAGAGGAAAGGAAAAGCTGCGTGGATGGCTTCCTGCGGTTCCCTGGAGTCACAGCCAGAAGGGGAAAGAAGGAAAGAATTGTGATTGTGTGCTTGCTGTGTGCCATGGACTGCTATCTTATTTCAGAGCAGATCCTGCCATCCCTTCTGACTAAGAGAAGGCTTGTCCTGGGCTGGACCAAGGCCAGAGCCATCACTTGTTACTTATTCTCTCACTACTTGTTTAAAACCTTCCACTGGATTGTAGGGTTTCCAGGCAAGGGCCCCACCCGACTGCTCCGCTCTTTCCTTAGGCCTCACTTGTTGTAGGTGCTTGGCATGCATCTGGGAGTTGGTTACTGCCTGCTGGGTTGTGAGCAGCTGCTGTGCACGATTTCTGGGGACCGTGTCTCAAAGCAGATCTGGCTGCCCTTACATTGAAGTGTGTTGTAGTCATTGGATAAGCCGACAACAGTTGAGTAAATCTGTGACTCAAACATGTCATAAGTGGATATGCAGAACCTGCCTACAGGGTGCTTCCAGGTGGGACTTAAGTTTAAGCAAGGAAGCCTCTGGACGCATAGCTGGGAAGCTTACACCCTCTCCAGAATGGGCTTCAAGAGTCCCAGGGTATGACTCTGTACCCCTGTTCACCTAAGGTGCCTCTCATGCTATCTGAAATCCTCAGAGTATTTACCTGTACCTATGAGTTGAGCCCACTGAAGTGTGCTAAAATATAGTCAACCCCTGAGATATTAAAATTAAACCAGCATCAGTCTTTTGTTTTGTAAAATCAAGATGATGACACTCTCTCCTAGGGCTGTTACATTGCGAGATATGAGAAAAGCTTGCAATTGCAAAATGACTTGGGAAAAAAACTGTGTCCAATGAAAAAAACCTGAGCTTTAAAAAGACAGATTCATCCACAGTAGCTTTAAAAAGACAGATTCATCCACAGTTTCTTAAGAGGGGCAACTTTTTGGCAGATATTCACATTGGTACTGAGACATGCAGATGGCATAGCATGGGTTTTGGAGTCAAGGGGAACTTTTATTCTCCTGATTCATTATTTGGTGAAAATAATAGACCTCCCTGACTCTCAGTTTCTTCATCTCTAACATGAAGGCTATGATTCTGCCATACATTTTAATAAGGATTTTATGCAATGCTCATAAAATGCAGAATAAATAGTGGATATACAACAAAGTGTTGTGGATTGCTACATTTTTTATTGGTGTTTGGAAAATAAGATATGGAGTCATTTTGATATGACTTTCTTTATGAGACAACAATGAATAAAATATGAAGTTGCCAGGCTGCAAGGCGTTGCTGCGTCCCTCCTTACTGGCTCTGTTGTCATTTCAGCATCACTGTGGCAAATCATGCACACTGAATCATGTGTTGAGTGGAACTAGAATATTTTAACCCAACAATCAAGAAATTGTCGCGCAACATGATGCAGACCCATGTCTGGGAACACGCAAGGATTCTAGAATGCAATGCTCACGAGATGCTCCCACCCTGCTATGTTCTCAGCACTGTCGTTTTGAGAATTTGTTTTGGCTTTCAGTCACCTTCCAGTCATAAACAGAGTTATGGTGTCTATGAAGTGTCCCCACAATAGAGTGTGTGTTCAAAGTTTTGTCCTCAGTGCAGTTTTCACAAGTGGCGTTTTTAGGAGCTGACTGAATCATGAGGGTACTGATTGATAAATCTACCCATGGATTCATGACTGAATGCTTCTCTAAGAGAGAGGAGATGAAGGAAGCTGGGGACTGGTGGGGAGAGGGAGTGTTATGGTAAAAATAAAATGGTACTATTCCTGAGGGGCCTGCAGGCCATGAGGGACAGTGAGTCCCAGACAGGGAGCGGCGTGTGGAGGCTGAGAGACAGAGATGGATAGACACATACCATGCAGAGTGAGGCTCGACTTAATGGATTATGGAAGGGAACGGGAAAGGGGAGAAGGGGAGAAGGGGAAAGACCAGAGAGAGGTAGAGAGAGAGAGAGGAGAGAGAGAGGAGAGAGATGGGGGAAGGGAAGAAGGGGGAAGAAGGGAGAGAGACAGAAAGGAAAGGAACTCAGGCTAGAAGCTGAAGGAAGATCGGCTTGCCTCAGCGGACGGGATGGGGGAGCTTATCTCTGGTTAGGGTTAAGGTTATGGTTATGGTTATGGTTATGGTTAGGGTTCCAGACAGACCATTGTAGGGAGTGGCTGGGGGTGTGCCTTTGGAGGATTTATCTTCCTGTTTTCTATGCTTCCTGGCTACCCGTGGTGAACAATCTCCTCTGCCACACACTCCTGCTGCCATGATCTGTCGCACTCAGGCTGGAGCAANTGGCTTGAACCCTTGGAAATCAGAAATCCCCATAAATTCGTCCTGCTTTGTGTTCTCAGGTATTCTGTCACCGCTGCAGACAGCTGACACAGGACGGTTGTGTCGGCCCTGTCTCTTCTTTAGCTCTGATAATTGGGATAAATTATTCCAAGATAATTCTAACCCAACAGCATCTCGTGCACATAGTCTAGGAAAAATATAAATGAATGATAAATGAGATCTTATTATGGTGTGTATGAATGTGTGTGTGTGCGTGTGTGTGTGCGCGTACATCTCTGTGTGGTCCTAGTCACTATGGAACTGTTTAATATTCTGCAAAAATATTTTTACAAGCTCAATTCCAGTTACTATAATTATGACAATAATTTTTCACACCCTGACACCTATTGAAATAGCAACCAAGTTCTTTTCTTGAGACATTATTCAAATAAATTATATCTGCATTTAAATTAATCACCAGAACACAGAAATTAGCAGTGGGAAGGGCACACTAAATCACCCAGTCCATTTCTTTGCTGGAGGAGAATTGATCTGCACATCACAATCTCTGAAACTCTGTCTGGTGGGTTTTAAATATCTTGAATAAGTTAATTCTGATTCTGGGTGGTCAGCTTTCCAAATTCCAGGGGAAGTTATTTGTCACAGCTGCTGGAATAGATACAGGTTTTCGGAGGCTTTAGAACTTGCTAGGGCTCAATGTCTGTGGGCACTGGGCAGTGAATTTTTCAGAGGAATATGTATGTTTCCATGTGTCTGTGTGTGCACGCAGGCACTCAAGGGGGTTGGGTGAGTCTTCAAGGCAGGAAGACAAAGACAGGGATGCTTGAGAAGGGCGGTGGGTGTGATTATATTTGAAACTTGGCTGCTGTTTGCTTTCAGTTTTTCCTACCCTGAATGGTTTGGAGAATGGACGTGGTGAAGTTGGCAGTTCCAGAGCCAGGAGAGAGACACTGAAAACTGGTTTACATGATGACAGCTTGAGTTGTAATTATATAATATTCATGAGGTCAAAAAATCCAGAGGTCAACTGAAAAATTCCTTAGTTTAAGGTTATTTTTATTCTTCTTATCTACTAAAGTAGAAAGACAGACCCTAGGCATTCTAATTTTAATATATTTCTTTTCATGATTCCATTCTGCCTTCTGGTTAGATAGATAGATGGACAGATATCCTGAGCATTTGCATTCACATGGAGTCCCAGAAAAGGGACATCATTAGACAGTGAACCTTTCTTAACTCTTGTTTTATTTCATTCAAATATTATCAGTTTTCTTATTTATAAAATGAAATAAACAGAAGGCCTGAACCAAATACTTCACAAATGTTAGGGTACATCAAAAGTCAAACAATTTTCATGATTAATTATTAAAAGTAAACAAGTTGAAAGTTTGCTAGAGAAGGAAAACCGCAAGCACTCCTGGAACCTCCAAGAACCACAGGGAGCTCTCACTCCTTAGATCTCTTTGGGGCTGTTTGAATTTCCACTTAATATGCACGACAGGTATTGGTTCAATTCTGCTTGAACTCTTGCTGTGATGAAAAGCAAATCAGTAAGGCTTTAGTAATAATGGCTCCAAGGGTCTTATTTCTGCTGGAACCCAGCTCTGCCTCCTCAGCACGCTCACCTGTGGGTCCTGTGTTGCGAGCCAAACAGAAGCAATCTGACCTCTTTAACAGCTCTTTGTGCATTGGCGAGCACTTGTCATTGCTGCCTTTACCCTCCAGGTGCCCCCCCCATTTCTTAAGATCACTCACTTCTTTCCAACATCTTGGCTCTCTCTTCTTGATCTGCATGTGGTTGAGCATCCTGAGTGGCAGCTTCAGGCAGCCCTCTTCCCACACCACTAAATACACTCCTTCAGTGCCCAGGACAAAGTAATGGCTGAATGCATGTTTGCTAAGTGGGTGAGCATGTCCCAGGCAATCCCATAGAATATTTATCTAGTGTTATCCCACTCTAGACAAAGAGCCTTCTCCTTTTCCCCTATTATTTCACCCAGCTCAGCTCTCATTAGAAGAAAACGCACAAAGGCTTCTTTTGTTTAGGAATTAATTTCTCATAATCTATCACTTTTGATCAGCCAGAGGCACAGTGAGAATTCTTTGAGCTCTTCCTCTCCCTACTCTTCCATAAAAGGAAAACATCTTGCACTAACACACACTTTCCCCCTTCCTCCTTCTCCCCCTCTGCCCTACTTTAACTCTGGGAGAACAGCATGGAGTTTGTTGCTGTGACTTGGTGCCGCTGCCCAGGCTGCCACCCCTATGTGAAAAGTCCTTGAGAAAAGGAGGGAAAGGTGACCCCTCTGAGGGTTCCTAGAGAAAGTCCTCCCTTCTCCACTACGCACCTTGTAGGCTCCTTCCAGGACAAAGCAGCAATAAGATGATAAGCTTTCAGAAACAGACGAGATCATGGTCATTGTAGTTGGGTGGAGGATGATGTTATGTAAAGAATCAAACCAAACACCAGCAAGTTATTTCAGGGGAATGAGCCAAATGGACTCAGGCTTGATCCTGCCTGCGAACCAAAGGCACTGTGCACGGAGACGTGCAAGTTCACACAGAAAACAATTAACAACACCCTCAGGGGAGAGGAAGGCTGGTAATGGGACAGGATATTGGCTTCTGATGCTCTGGCATCTACTGTCCATGCAATCAGAAGCCCGACTTATCAGTTAATTTGTGCCCTATAGAGAGAAGTGAAGGAACCACCCAGCCAAATGCCTGCTGCTGTCTGATGCACCCAGTTCTCAAGCCCAAATGTTTGAGTGTGGTGAAAAACTGAGATCACAAAGAAGTGGAGAATGCTCGAAGGGACTAGTAACACGTCCTTCCCGGAGAGGCCAAATGTTTGACCAATCATGTCTCCAAGCTGTGGCACTGACCGCAGGGAATGAGACGTTAATTTATGCACATCAGGTGCCTGGGAGGCGAGTTGCTTAGTCTGCCTAATTCTCAATCTGACACAACCGCCTCTTTGCGATGCAGGGACCGCCATGATTGCAGAGTCCTCCTGCAGTAGTGGCCCGTGAGATTGCAGGGTATTTCATCTTCTAACCTCCTTTCTAGACACCTCACTATTTTTGCCCTCCCTCCTGTGCGAGACTGCAATGCCCGGTGGAGGGACGTTCAGGAAAAGTTTGCAGCCACACAGGACAACTGGTGACAAACTAAAACTACGCTTTAGCACCTGCAGGGATACAATGATGTGTTTGAAAACAAAATGCATTTATTTCACGTGTTACTGAAGAGGCCATTTGGAGCCATGGAAAATAGCACCCAGCTTTGCAGCCCTGTGAGTTGATGTGGTTTGCTTAAGATTACTTTCCTCTTACAGAAAAAGCTCCAGCG
>LOEQ01000650.1:246764-259290 GCA_001685075.1 Bramus lutescens | reverse complement strand
AAATGACTGCTGAAGGTGAGAGAGTCCTTTGAGGTTCCTGCATCATTAAAGTGTCTGCCAGACATTCTGCAGGACACAGAAGAAAGCAACTGAAAACCTTTACCATTACAAGGCAAAACAGATCTTCAAATTTCCTGCTTCATGGGAATAGTATGGATACTATGGGCCTGTAGGCTGAAGATGGATGCCCCAGTGTTACAGAGAACTTTGGGTGACTGTCTAGGCAGCATGGTGTCTCTGTCAATTCTAGAGTTTTGGAAGTTGCTTATAATGCACTTCCTGTTTACTTAGGTAATATTATAGCCTTCTGGAGTCTTTGAGGGAGTTGAAGAATAGATAGTTATAATTATAGTTTTCCTTAATTATGATAAAAGATAAAATATATAAATATTATAATTATAATTCTTGCTTGATGACTGTTTTGTTGTATTAATCTTGCTATGTCAATGTTAAAGCCTTCCTTTTTACTTAGAGAAGAAAGGGGAGATGATGTGGAATTCCCCTCTGCATATAAATGTTTTATTACTATTGGTTAGTAAAGAATCTGTTTTGGGCCTGTGGCAGTGCAGAATATAGCAGGCAGGAATTCCAAGCAGAGACCAAGGAGAAAACATAGCAGAGTCAGAGAGATGCCATGTAGCCACTGAAGGTGAAAAATGCCGGCCTGCCAGAACCTTACTGGTAAACCATGAGCCTCCTGGTAAAATATAAAATAATAGAAATGGGTTAATTTAAGATGTAAGAGTTGGTTATTAAGAAACCTGAACTAATAGACTGAGCAGTGTTTTAATTAGTACAGTTTCTGTGTGATTTTTCGGGTTTATTTCTGGGAAACAAACGAGCAGCCTCCGCCTACACTGTATGAGCTTTATTTAATCCTGCTAGAGCCTTCTTTCCAACATAAATCTGACAGTGTCATTCCCTCCATGTGAAAAGCTTCAGTGTGGCTCCTCCAAGGTAGGAAACTCCTGTGAGTTACACCCTGGCTCCCACTCTCCTTTGCTCACATGCACCCACCCCTTGGCCCTGGCACTGCCTTCCCTGAACACTTGCTCATGTCAGCTCTAGACCAACATCCTCTCTACCTTTTCACTCTGTGATTCCCCATCCGCCCACCCTGTGTGTAGCTACTCATTGACTACTACCTACCTCTGTGTCTGACTTGAGTGTAGAGAGGATGCCCCCTTGTTTTTTCTCTCTGTGTATGCCAAGCAGGGGATGTATAGATGCTCCGCAACTGCTTATGGAATTTGATTTGATACATAAAAGCCCTGGCAGCTCTGAACCTTAGAATACAATTTAGGTAAACCTTCACCAGTTTGAAACCTGCATGGTTGGTCTACATATTTGCTTAATCTCTACAATCTTACAGGAGAACTGACCAGCTTCTTACTCCCCAGGAGCACCCTAGACATCAATTCCTCTCACTATATGCTGGGCCGTGGTACCACCTTTCCCTGGTATACACAACCTCCTTGTCTATTTAATATTCATTTATGTACTTTATTATTTACATATTTGGGAGGCTGGGACTTGAACCTAGAGCCTCACACATATTAGGCAAGTATTTCACCACTGAGTGACAGCTCCAATAATATCTACGGGCATAAAGATGTGAATTGAGAAGGACGTTTGACACTATGACCATTCAGTAAATAATAGCAGTGGGCAACCGCCTTGGTCCTATGAAAACCCCAGATATAGGCTCTCTGCGGGGTTTTATAGTATCAAGCATGAGTGCCCTGTGGAACAGACCTTGAATCCAATCAGAAAGCAGCAGTAATGCTATCGTCACTATTGCACCATGGACATATCTTGCTAGGCAGATGGATAAGACTGTTGATGACTTTTCTCTCCCAACAGCCTATATAGTGTTTTCTGGCACTAGAAAGGCTAAGTAGCAAGTAGGAAGCTTCCTGGTCAGTACCAGCTCGACTTCTCCAACTCCTGTGACAAGTGTTTATGGTGTAAACTGAGACTCTGCTTTGGTTTCCCAGACCTGAATAATCATACAAAACTGTATTAATTACAACACTATTTGGCCAATGGCTCAGGCATATTTCTAACTATCTCTTACATCTTAGATTAATACATTTATATTTATCTGTGTATCATCATGAAACTGTGGCTTACCAGTAAGGTTCTGGCTTCTTTTTCCTTCCACAGCTACATGGCATCTTCCTGACTCTGCCTTCTTTCTTCCTCTATCTATGCTTGGATTTCCTGCCTTGTTATATTCTGCCCTGCCATAGGCCAAAGCAGCTTCTTTATTAACAAATGGTAGCAAAACACATTCACAGCATACAAAGTGGAATCCCACATCAGTAGTGTCCTCAGCAATAGGCTCTTATTATCAAGTTCTGGTGGGCAGCCAAGAGCAACGGCAACAACCTGCTTTGCTTTGCGGGGTCTATGAGACCACCTTGTCGACAACTTGAGGGTAGGTACTTTACATCTAGCATCGGGTTTTTAATTTGTCAACCTATGGCTTTTGGAAGGATCACAGGGAGGGGTATGGGAGAGCAGGAAAGAGAAGGTATAGGAAAGAGTGGTAACTAACATTAAGGATGTTGAAAAAGTCATATGGAGACCTATTATTTTATAGTAGTGTTTAAATGGATGTTTTAGTTTGTTTTTTTTTTTTTTTNNTTTTGTCAATGACACAAGCCAAAGCTTCCGTCAGACTGGTTTGTAGACAAATCTGTAGGGGTATTTTCTCGATTAATGTTCAAGATGGAGGTGGGTCATCTCCCTGCGGATGTTACTAACCCTAAGCAGGTGGTCCTGGGTTGCATAAAACTCCAAGCTGAGCAAGCCAGTAAACAGTTCCTCCATGGTTCCCATCTCTACTTCTGCCTGAGTCCTCTTCTGACTTCCCTCAGTGACCAGCTGTGATAGGGATGTGTGAGTCCAATAAACACTTTCCCCCCTGAGTAGCTTTGGTCCAAGTGCATATCACAGCAGTAGAAACCAAATTAGGACAGCGGAGTTACTTTGTAGTAAAATTATAAGCTCTGTGCCAAACTCTGTCACAAGCCTTGATGTTGGCTAGAGCCTAGGGAGGATATGTGTCTTTGTGGTGAAGCTGTAGCGTGATAGCCACATTACTCCTCATGGTAGTAGTCACATACATGCACGCACGCACGCGTACGCACACATGCGCACACATACACATTCACATACGTACACACACACTCACATTCACACACTACATACACACATTCACACACACATACATACACACATTCACACACATACACACACACACACACACACACAGCCCCAATTGTTCCCAACTCCCCTCATAGACTTTGTTCCAGCTTCTACTGGGTGTATTCTTCATGGAGGTAAGTCTATTCACAGAGTAAGTGAGGCTGGGGTTTGGGAATTGAAGGGTGACCTTGAGAAGCATAGTTATCTGAATTCACTGAAAGTAACTCCCAGACAAGAAGATTGGATATGTATGGATTTCCCCCACACTAATTCATAGAGCCAGCACAGTAGTAATTACAATCTGGTCAGGACAAGTAGTTAATCTGCAGGAATAGTCAAGCATTTACAAAGGCAATTCTAAAAGCCTGTTGCAAGATGCTCTCCCTATTAGATCTTAAACCATGAAAAACTGTGACCGTTAAAATGTTTCGGTGCTCAGCCATAAATTGGAAAATCTGTAATTCATTTACTGTTGCAGGTGTCTGCCTGCTTCCTATTGTGGTGTACTGTAAATACTGCAAATGTTTGTGATGGTCTTATTGGCAGTCTCCCTTGTAAAAGGCTTAATATAGCCTTCCTTCCCCCTTTCCAAGGATGGCGGGGGGGGAAAACTAGATTAGCCTCAAAGTAAAGGCGCAAGGAAATATTTTTTAAAGAACAATGGCACCTCACATAAAAAGTTAATTACGGGATCCCAGAGAGAATGCCAAGTAGCGGCAAAGGCCGCTGCTCCTATCAGTTCTGTAGGTAGGACTTGTTAGCGATTTGGGCAGAAAATCCATTTACACCATCTAGCAACATCAACACCAAATGGATTACATAATTAAATATAAAAATTAAACCACAAAGGACCTAACCTGACGTTTTATCAGACTCTAGCGGAGGCAGACTTTTATGGGCTTGGGGTCTAAAAGGATTGTTGCTGAGCTTCAGTACACCTGATGATTGACAGCAACCTCCTGGTCCTGTCCGGCGCCATGTGCTCACGGTGCCTGATCCACAGTGGGCCTGTCACGACTGGGTAGCAGATGTGGATGCAGGAGTGGATATGTGAACCCTTTAATATGCTGCTCTGTGGGAGTCTCTGGGCATGTTCTCTGAACCCTGGACAGAGAGAAGTTACAAAAGCCTTGAAGACCATTGAGCATCGCTTTTACACTTCACAGCTGTGTTTCATGTATTCCTGTAAAGAAAGCACAGGGGGATGAGCTCTCAGAACCAAAAGAGTTGACAATAAAGCCCTTCCAAGGATGGAGGCTGAGAGTGTTCTAAGTGATCTCCAAGCAAGCGCCATTGTTCTCTTCCTGTGGTGGCATATAAAATGGTGGCTTCCTAGGCTTCATGTCCTTTCTCTGGCTAGAATGGTCATGGAGAGCCACAAGCTAGGAAAAGAACCCTTGCATTTCATCCGTTTCCTTCTGCCTCCTACAGGGATTGGTGGACTCAAGGCTTGTAGTCTCGGCTGGCACCTGTGGCTTCCTGAACTGGGTCTGCCTGGTTCTCCATGACACCTCTTACATGCAGCCCATGCCTGTTTCAGAGTAGAACTGTAGAAACATTGCTTGGAAAGATGAATAAATGCCCATTACACATCTTCAGAAAGCAGTAGAGAAGAATTCTAAGGTATAACCCTTGATTTGGAAATTCTCAGGCAAGAATATCTGGTTTCTAGTAACATTTTCGTTGTTGCTTTGTTTTCATGGAGTGCTCAGTCTTCAATTCCCACGAATTAACCTTAGTGATACAGGAATGCAGAATGCATCATAGTCGTTTGTCTTGCCCGTATCTGTGAGCCGAGCTCTTCAGTGTTTTATTTTGAGCATGCCTTCTTCCCCTCTGCACCATAGAGTTATTAATAGCAACGAGAGCTTCCCTAGCTTCAGTCAGCCACGTGGCTGAGAGGGATGTTTTAAGGAGATGGGAAGGAGTCTTCTCAGTAATTTGTCTGCTGGGAGGTTCACTCCTTCCAAACTCTTCTCTTTGTAGCTGACATGGTTCGTGTGGTAGGGTCGCTGTGAAGGAGGAAAGGAGGCAGCCGACATAGACAATAAGGACCTGGAGACTAGGGCTCAGGCTCATGCTCACCACCATCTGGGGAGAGTGGTCAGCTGCTACCAGAAAGCACTAAAAGGCAGGTCAGCCCACCACAGCTCCAAATGAGACCCAGAGGCAGTCCAGGAAGAATAGAGGCTCTGAACAGAGAGAGCAGGCAGCAAGGGAAATGGAAGATGCTTAAGGTAGTGGCAAAGAGGGGCAACTTCCCGAAGCAACTGCTGTGTTTGTGGCTGGATAAATGGAGGGACAAGGTGTGTTCTGTGCATGCAGTTGGGGATCCTGCTTAGAGAGGAAGAGAATCTAGAAGGCAATGGCATTCACCTGGGTGACCCACCGAGGCAGGAAAGGGTGTTTGGACGCAGGGCACACTACAGGAAAACCTTGAGGCTATTATGATAAATGGCATAAGCCAGTTAGAAAATGGTGAATGCTGTAGGATTCCACTTACACACACCACCCAGAGCCTTCAGAAGTGCAGAGATAGGAAGTAGCATGAAGGGTAGTGAGGCTGAAGGGAAGGGGATATAGGGGGTTAACTAACTGTGGAATCTCAGCCGTAGAGAGAAAGGCTTTGGAGGCTTTGCAGCCATGTAACACACTTTACACTACTGAAGCACTCAAAACGGCCCAGATGCTGATGCTCATGTTTGATGTATTTCACTAGAATTATTATTACTTTTCTTAAATCAGAGATTATCAAGAAGAAAAAGAGGGATGGGGCATCTTTGAAGACAAGCTGGCTGAATTCAAACCCAGGCAGAGATACTGCCTGCGTGTGTGCCTTCATGGGAGCCAGCAGTGTCTCTCAGCTTTGCTTTTTTTGTCTAATGGGTTAGAGAAATGTGATTTTGCTTTTTCAACATCAGGAGATGATTTGAAAGTTCACAAGTCTAGGCAGACAGGGTGCATTTGATTGTTCTAAAAGCTCAGCCTAGGGTCCCGGCCACTAGTTCATATGGAATGACTTGACCTCAGTTCTGAGTGGGGCCTTCAGAGAGCAGGGTGTGTGACTTCATGGCAAAGTCACCAAAGACAGCACACAATGAGGTGACAGGTGTTGTTGCCAGGGACACAGAAGCAGTAACTCAAGCCATGTGCTTATAACATGGTGGGGGGAGTTTCATCATTAAGATGAAAATCCCATTATCTGATTTGAAATACTTGATAGGTTCTTAGCATTGGGTATATTGCAGGCAATCCAATTATTAGCATTGTGGCACAGGGTGAGAATCACATTAATGACAAGAAAGACTCCATTAAGATTTGCCTAGTGTCGGTGACAGAAATCCCAAGTGGAACTGGCTTGAGCGTAGAATTTTATCATAGATTTCCATAATGCATGTCTGCCTTGGCAGGGCTGGATTACGGTATTCAAATGTGCAACTCTGCCTCTAGCAGCTCTTGGACTCTGCATTCAGCTGCATTGGCATCGCCTTATTCAGATCCTCACGACAGAGGTGGCACGGCCATGGATGCCCTCCAGTTTATATCCTGTCAGGCTTGCTTTCCTGCGTGGAGCTTTTCAGTTCCTTTCCTTCTTTCTTTTTCCCCTTCCCGAACAATACCATCCAGAACAGTGTGTGGTGCTCAGCAAGCTAGGAGTGCCCTGGAGGAGGGCTGCCACTGAGGCAATGATGGCCTAGCACAAGGTGTTGTAGCCCATGTGGGGTGAGGCAGGCATCACTGAATGAGGTGGTCTGATGCAGGATGTCAGGGTAACAGGTAGGATGGGCAATGCATCTGTAGAAGGGCTGCGCCAAGGAAGATGGGGAAGAACTAGTATTTAGGTGAAGGGGTTCAGTGACAGACTTTTCCTGGGAATACAACACACACACACACACACACACACGCACGCACGCACGCACGCACGCACGCACACATCTTCCCAAACCAGAAAGCAATTTCTCAACAGACCAAGGAATGAATATAACTAAAGTCCAAATTGGAAGCCAATGAGTTTTATTGGTGAAGGGGTTACTCGCAGGAACAGAAATGACTTAAAGACAGCTGCATTATCGAACCTCATCCATCAGGGCATGGGTGACAGCTCACAAAAGCTCAAAATATGGAGCACACTGTGCAGCCTGTAGGCAGCTTAGCAGGTTTGACCTGAGCTATTCAGGTATCCCAGCTGGCCTTCTTAGGCAGTTTGGCTGGTCTGTGCTTCTTCCAGGCAGCTGGGCTTGTCTCAGTTTCCTTTGCATAGGCTCCTCAGAGAGTCGCCCTCAGCAGTCTTTCTGATTATATACTCTTGGGGAAGGAGGGGCCTGGAGAATCTGGTCAGTTTCAGGAACTTCCTGAATCTGTTGTGAATTGTTTACTTCCTGTCTTAATGAACGTCCCTGAAGGATGGAGTGTTTCTATCTCAGAGGGAAGTGCATTGTAACAGAGTGGCAGCCCAGTATGGGTTGTAGGTAACCATGAAGGATGAGAAAAATGTCCATGAAGATGAGTGGGCTGGGATGTAGCATGGGAGCAGGAGTGAGGTGAAGAGAGTCTGTGAGCATGGTAGGGAGTTTCACCTTGGGGAGGATGAGGAGGTTGTGTCCACATGACCAGAGAGTTCTGTGGGAGGCGTCAGAACCAGGAAGGGTTTGCAGAGAGTTCCTGAGAGAGTGGGAGTGGCAATAGGGATAGAGATTGGTTATATGAGTGAGTATTTTAAGGATGAGGGAAGACATGTTTTTCAAAGAGGAACAGGTTACAGACATGGAAGAGGAAATTCAAATCAACTTTGTGGTATTGGATTGGAATTGGAGGTATTCATACGAATTCATGAGTTTCTAGATGGGTCGAGGTGGACAGGTGGATAGATAAAAATGTGAATGCAAATGTCCGCCTTCTTAGTGGAGATTGTTTCCTCTTGATGCATGTTTTTAGGGACCATGCTTGACTCAAAGGAATGCAGAAGCTTTGGAGAAATGGTTGAGTAAAGAAAGGTTGGGGCCTGGAAGCCACAAGATGAGCTGAAAATGTCCTGCAGAGAGACAGGAAAGGAGCAAAGAAAGACGGGGTTGAGCCAAAGCGACCTAAAAACAGTCTGAGGGCCTCTCACTGGCTACATCTGTGACAGTTCACCTTCGGAATAAATGGTGGTAACAGGTTACAACTCACCAGACAGGACAGAAAAAGATGAGTTTAAGCTGATGTAAACCAAAAGCTGTTCAGACTATGAAGGACCACGACTGAGTCCCTGGCCCTCTGCCTGCCACAGCATTCTGGANTGGATGGTGGACAGCGGCAGTAGGTGACGGGCAAGTGAAAAGAGGCAGCTCGCTTTGACTCCTTGCCCACTGGATTGCATTCTGGCTGCTACTGTGTCTCTGGCAGTTGCTCATATCTGCACTACCGTTCTCCCTGTCCATGGGAATCCTTCCCGCCATTGATATTCTGGGCTGCCCCTTCATCCCGTGTTGGGTTTTGCTAATCCTATCTAGATCCCAGGTCAGCAATCATTTCCCTGAACTCTTCCTCTACCCTGCTGTACCCCGACGGAAGGAAGGATACAACACAAGTGCCAGATGCTGGGCACAGAGCTGTGAGTTACAGTTGTCTGTCAGTACTGGAAATGAGCCCACTGCTGCTCCCCAGGTTAGCACTGTCCACCTGCTGACAGAGCCGGGCTCTGAGGTGGCTTGTGACCAAAGGTACAGAAGAGAATAGAATTGAGAAAGGACATCCAGAAGGGCCTAAAAGTCACCCAGGGAGACCATGGAGAGGTTTGTCCCAATCGTTTGCACAGATACTGCTCTGAAACGAAGGGCGCAGGGCTTCTTAACTATCTATTGGAGACTATCTACTCTCTGTCTCCCTCTGGGCAAGCAGGGGTCTTGCATCACAAAATAATCTCAGTTCAAAACATCATTGATCTTTTTGGATTCAGCCGCCTTTGTGATTTCTTTGAAAGAAGATGAGATTGGAAAAAAATAAACAAAAACAGAAGTCAGGGAATATGTTCTTCCATTGCTCTGCAGGGCTCACTGCAGTGTTAGCCACCCAGTCATTAGGCAGCCAACACTTATTTCTAGAACTTTCCATTCACCCATTTTCTTTTTGTGTTGTTTTAGAAAGTGAGCAACAGAAGGCCATGCATAATGGGAGGCTTTGGTAATGTCCTATCAGCTGAGGTGTCTTTGGTCCGGCCCCTGAACACAGGATGACACTTGAAAGTATATCTTGATAAGAGAACAGTCTTCTCTGCCCATGAGTTGGTAATTGTCGTATTTGCAGGGTGACCCTATTACATTACCCTGCAGCTTTCAATTAAGGGAATGTAGACCAGAGCTTGCATTTAAGAATGCGCCTTTGTCAGTTTCATCTTGGGGTTGAAATTGGATTCTCTAATGTTGGTAGAGCAAACTGAAACATTACCTAATTCTGCTGAAAGAGCAGAGGGCTCATGAGCTCGAGTCCTCTCAGTGAGCGGTCAGGATCCTTGGCAGGGAAATCGAGTGGTCTTTGCTGAAAGAGGTCACTTGAATATCCTTTTGGTTCCCACTGAAGTCATGCATGCAGTGATCTTGACCCTAATTGGAGAAGTAAGTGACAGAACACGCATTTCCATTAGAAAGTTTGGAAAGCATAATTGTACTCACTTCTTGCTGTTTGGAACATTGAAATAGAGAATACACTGCTTTAGTTAACACCACTCAGTAAGAGTTAGTGTCAGAATCCTGTAGCAGCAACAGTTTACTATAATTTTATTGTTGAAAAAAACCCATTGGTTTCTTTTATAATTTTTTTCTGCTGCTTCTCTATTGTGTGCACACGTGTGGGGGGTGGGGTAGGGGATGGTGTGTGTGCATGGGTGCATGTGTTCAGGGTTAGCCTTAAAAGGTGGCTTGGTTTTGTTTAAATGTCTTGAAGTCTACAAAAAAACCCATTTCTAGGCAAAGTTTGAATTAGGCCCACCTGACTTATGAACATCACTGCTGTGTGTGGCTCATGAATGCAGGTCCCTTCACCCTGCTCCACCCCAAGCCACCCCATTCCCTTTCCTTGCTGCCATTCATGCACTCACAGCAGAGAAAACTTTCAGAGCTTTGGTCTTGGGTGCCAGCTCAATTCTCACTCGACCAACTTGTTGGCGAGGTTCTAATCTATTGTCTCTTCTCTGACATTTTCTGTCCTTCCTTTGAGACAGCTATGTACACAGCACTGCTCTTGTTCTCTGGGCTCAGCTAATTCTTCCTTGGGGAACTTTTCTCAGATGGCTGGTGTAGTGTTTTAAGACCCCTGGGCTTGAGGTTCGATAGGCTGGCTGGAATCTGGTTCTAGCATTTTTGGGCAGTGTGGGTTTGTGTAAATTACTGAGCTTCCTTCTCCTCAGCCTTCTCATCCATAAAACCCGCACAGTAATCAATTACCCTGCCTTTTAGCCATGCATGTGGCTTACGTGCTGCCAAGAGTCTCTGCTGGATGGTGCAGTAAGTATGTTTAACATCTTTCTTTCCTGTCCCATCTATTCCAATTTTTACTCAGCTGTTTGAGAAAAACACAGACTAGTTTTATGTCAGTTTGATACACGCTAGGAGGGAACACAAATTGTTAAGCCTTAAGATTAGGCTGTGCACAGGCCTGTAGAGCATTTTCTCCATTAGTGACTGATGGGAGAGGGCCCAACCCATTGTGGGTGGGGTCATCCCTGGGATGGCGGTCCTGGGTTCCATAAAAAAGCAGGCTGAGGAAGAAGCCAGGGGGACAAGCCAGGAAGAAGCACACATCATGGCTTCTGCATCAGTTCCTGCCTTCAGGTTCCTGCCCTGTGTGAGTTCCTGTGTTAACTTCCTTCAGTGATGGACTATGATATGTGGAAATGTAAGCCAGATAAACCCCTTTTCTCCCTAAGGTGCTTCAGTCATAGTGTTTCATCATAGCAATAGTGACTGAACCAAGACAGGCCGGGTGACAGTGGGTGGTAGCCTGGGCTCACAGAGAGCCCGTGGAAGTGAGCGGGCCTGGGAAGTGGCTCCATGGCTTTCCCTGCTGGCTCCACTTCTCCAGCAGGAGTCTAAGTGACCCTGTGTGTGGCTGCTGAAGGTCACGGTGATTTGGTGATTGGTGACCCGAGTAAGGAAAACGAAGGTGTTCAGGTGAGAAAGGTGGGAGACACATCAACAGTAAATCAGCACCCTGAAATTCAGGACACCTGCATTTCCATTGTAGTCTATCCTCTTCAAATTAAGTACGCCCTTCTGAAGATGCTATTGTTAGAAATACCATATATGAAAAAAATGACAGTTTCTGGGATAATTTTATTATTTTCTACTTTAATTGTTAATATTGTGATAGTTTATATTTTTGGTAATCTCATAGCATCTTGGTTATATTTGACATTAAATGGGCCTTTGTAGTATAGCCTATAAAACTATTTTTGCAGAAAAACATCAACTATAAAGTCTAATTTATAAAAGAAAAATGTCAAAGGCTACCATCTCACTTCAAGGGGACTGTGACGCCCAGTGTATGTGGCTTGGGTGATCTAACTAAGCCCAATATCATTCTAGCTAGATCAGTCTTTCAGCATGATAGACCCAAGACTCATTTCACGTCAAGTGGAAATGACATTCTTTTTTCTAGAAGTGAGGCAGGGCAATAGCACAAGCACAAGCAAGCACAGGCAAACTCACGGTGAATATGCAGAATTGGCCAAAACGAACTGTCAGTGGACCAAAAGCAGAGTAACTAATGACGCGCACCCCTAGCCAATCACAACAGGCCAGCAGTGACAGCTAGTTTCAAAAGGACCAACCAAAAAACGTTCCTGTGGCAGCTTAATTTCCCTAACTCCAAAAAAAAAAACCCTGATTCTTTTACAATAAATAGTCTTTACACTGGACTCTCTTGGAGCCTGAGTCATTGCTTCCACATCTCTTCTTCTCCCCACCCCCCGCCACCTCATGGGATCGCACAATAGGTAGCAGCAACAAGCCCACAGCATAGAAGCAGCTCAGCTTTTAATCCTTCTTATCAACAAAAAACTTTTTTCTTGAAGTCATGTTAGCTATTATGATGTGGACTTGTACACAAAGATCCTATTCATAGATTCATGGTGTTTAATATGATAAAGAAGTACAATGAAATTTCTAAAAGGAAGCAAAAATAGGATTTCTGTGCTTGCATTTGTCAGTTGGCATTGTTAAGAAAGATTGCAGGCCTGTTTTAGACTAGCTGTATAAGTCTCTCTTAGTGTCCTCATTGTTGCCTAAATTCTCTGGGATTGTGGTTTGTAGGCTGCTTTTCTTTGTTTTATGTTTAA
>LOEQ01000650.1:186714-201786 GCA_001685075.1 Bramus lutescens | reverse complement strand
CTGCCTTGGCCTTTTGATAGGCCAGCCCTTTGGTGGGTAGAGTAGACAGAACAGGATGCTGGGAGAAAGAAAGCTGATTCAGGCAGACGCCATGACTCTCCTCTCCGAGGCAGACCTCGAAGCTCTGGCCCAAGATGGACGTAGGTTAGAATCTTCCTGGTAAGCCACCACCTCGTGGTGCTACACACATTAGTAGAAATGGGTTAATTGAGATTAGAGAGCTTCATGAGTCTCCCTGACTGGGCTTTCTTTCTCCCAGCATTCTGTTCTGTCTACTCCACCCACCTAAGSGCTGGCCTATCAAAAGGCCAAGGCAGTTTCTTTATAAATCAATGAAAGTAACACATAGACAGACAACCCTCCTATATCACACACACACACACACAAAAACAAAACAAAACAAAACAAAACAAAACAAAGCAAAACAAAAAACCTGGGCATAGACCTTAGCTAATACATGCTACATGGCTTTTAATGAGGAAGGAGTTGACTTTTCTGCTTGTAGGGATGGATGGCAATTTCATTAGAACATGCATTCTGAAGCAGTTACCACCTTGCAGTACAAGAAGCATGCTGTTTTCTGTGATCAGTTAGAAGTCTCAGATTGGGGCTGGAGAGATGACTTAGTAGTTAGGAGCACTGGCTGCTCTTCTTGAGAATCGGGTTTGATTTGCAGCACCCACATGACAGCTCACCACCCTCTGAACTCCAGGTCCAGGGGATCCAATTCAGACACCAAGGACACAAGTGATATACAGACATATGTGCCGAGGACCCCCCCACATTAAATAGGTGAAGAAATAAACAAATAAAATGGTTTTAAAAAAACCTTTTAGTCTAGTTCTGAGGACTCCACACATGGCAATACCTACTGACGTCAGTTTGCTTTGTGGTCTCGTAGCACCTACATCTCGATGGCTGTGGATTCTAGGGGGATAATTCTAAACATTCCCATTCAAACATATAGGAATTCAAGTGTAGGTTGTTTGAGATCAGGAGCCAATTGATCCCATCTCTGCTCTTTTGCATTCTAAACCTCTTGAGTACAGCCAGAGGTTAAAAAGGACTAAGCTTGACTCTAGTGCAGGCCACATGGATGCTGAATTCTGTGTTCAAAGTGGACTTCCAGTCTCTCATCATCTGAGTTGAGCTCACCCACCCACATGAGGACCCTACAACTGCTAACTCCTCTTCCCACAGCACCAGACCAGTCTCGTGAGTATTCCTATCGAAAGGAGGCCGGAGTGAAGGAGACAGATGTAATCCGTGTGCAGACTGAGAGAGGGAGAGCCAGGTCTTGAGATTCTTGACTAAGCAGTGTAAGTTCCTCTGCACACATGGAAGGCAGATGAAAGCACATGAGTGAAAAAGAGGAGGCAGGCCAGGAAAGTCTCTTCAGAAATGACAGGCGTGGGTCCAAGGCAGGGATGCTGGGAGAGGAATCTTTGCTTTTCCTTTTTGACTAGGGCTAGCCCACTTTGGTCTTTCATTTTATAAACACATTTATTCATGTTTTTTTTATGTGTTTGAGTGTATTGCCTGCATGTCTGCACATGTATCATGTGCATGCTGGGTGTCTGCAGTGGCCAAAAGAAGGCATCATATCCCCCAGAACCGGAGTTAAAGATAGTTGTGAGCCGCCATGGGTGTTGGGAATTAAACCTGGATCCTCTGCAAGAGTAGGGAGGGCTCTTAGCTGCTGAGCCATCTCTGTTGCCCTGAACTTAATTTTAGATCCCCTATGATAAATTTCTTTCTTAAGTTGGAGTTAGCTCTTTAAGATTCTTTTAGTGAGCTTGTCTTAGTTGTGTTCTCCAGACCCTCATGGGATAAATTTTCGTTATTTCTGCAGATGGAAAGTATTTAGGCATGTCCTTACATGGCTGTTTCTTGGCTGACATTAATCATTTCTTCATTTTTGTAGGTTATCAAAGTACACCTTTTTTTTTAAACTGCCCCATGACTGTTCCCCCATTCTCTATTACTTTGTTAGTAGTTTAGGTCTTTCTATAGGGAGCATCCCATTTCCTGCCTGGACTATTTAATTGGGTCACCTACAGTTTGAATGCTTGGGTCACCTCTGAAATTTGCTCTACAATTTCATTCCCAGTGCAGTCTTAGGGCATAGGCTGGACTGTTAAGGTCTCAGGCCACAGGAAGTTCATCCTCATGGACAGGATTTATAACTTGTAACAGGGATGGAGAGAAGGGCCCCTTCCTGCCGTCCCATCTCTCTGTCTCGTAAGGGTGCATTTAAGGTGCCATACCCTACCAGACACTAAATCTGCCAGCACCCCAATCTTGGCTTTCCCGGAAGAATGAATTTATAGTGCTTAGAAATTATCCAGTCTGAGTTATTTGGGTAAAGCAGTCTACACCGCCAGCACACATGGGATTAAACACTACTTCCTCCATCTGCTTTGGAACCCATAGCTTGGTGGGGAGTAGTTCAATCTCTTGCACTGTCAAAGAATTTGAAACCCCCAAGGTTGGGAATTTTCGAAATTTTTGCTTCTAGGAAAGCAGTTGCATGATTAGAACATTTGTTTCCTGCTGTACTGTAACATCAATTATGATGGGCATTCCGAATAGTTTATTGATTCCAAGCTTAATAGTCAATCAATTTCAGAAAGAATTAGACAGCTGCTAACTATTCCCCCTGTTCCATTGTCTTGCTATCATTGATGTAAATTCTAGAGTGGCCATTGTGTCTGGGCCTTCTCCTCTTAGATTGCACAGATGGTGCCGAACATGGAGGCACAGGCCTTTTCTGCAGGTGCAATTGCCCAGTGAAGCTGAATGGTTCTACTCCATAAAGCAAACTGAAGCAATCCAGACATCCCTCTGGACACCTACAAATTACAATGAATGATGACAGTTTTGTCTTCCTTATTTTCCATAATTAAGAGTGGAATTTATTTAGCACACTGCACTGGCTACTTATTGCTTCTGCATTACTCAAGGTAACTGTTACCCAGAGTCAGCTCTTTTATGGCCTGTATTAAAAGGTTTATTTTTCTGTTGTTGTGGTTTCTTGGCTGTGGTTCTGGCATGGCTGACAAATTAATAGGCATCAGGTATTAAAAGTGTTTGCAATTAAAGCAAAGTGGTAATAAAGGTCACCTGTTTCAATAGAGCCTTGGAAAAAAACGGCTTAAATCAATGTACATTGTGCACGGGCTGTTCTCTGGGTCATCCCCCACCCCCAAAATCTGGCGCTAAGTACTTTTTCTTGCAAATTTATAGCAATAATAATTGCATTAATCTTTAGCTTCCACATTTCCCTTGGTAACTGTCAACGATATTTTGAACTAGCCCTCTCTGATACCAACTGTCAGAAGTAATTCCACCAATGTCAGCTTCTAGCCTATTCATTTAACCTAATCCCTATTTATTAAGTATTTCTCAAAGTTGGGATATAGAGATGAACAGGGAGTGGGGCTGGGGAGATGGCTCAGTTGGTAAGGCATGTGCTGTGCCAGCCTGAGGACCTGGGTTCAACCTTCAGACCTTGGATAAAAGCTGGACGTGGTGGCACACATTTGTAACCCCAGGGTTGGGAAGGTGGAGGCAGGTGAATCATTGAGGCTTTGTCCATCCAGTCTGGCCTGCTCTACCATGATTCCAGGTCACTCAGAGGACCTGTGTCAAAAATCAAGGTAAACAGAGAGTGTCCTCTGACGTCTGAGTGCCCTTGCATGCACACATGCATCTGTACACACACACACACACCTGTACACATACACACGCCGGTACACACACATGCATTTGTACACACAGGCATGCACTTTCACACACACAGACACACACACATGCATGAGCACACACACACACACACGACACGTCGGGTATGCATACCCCTTGTGTGGGATTATATTCTTAATGAGAGAGAAACAGACTACAGCTAAGCATGGGATTAACCCAGCAACAGGAATGCCAGAGGTACAGGTAAGGCAGTGCTTAAATCCACCTGGAAAGTTTGAATGAATAGTCTTTAGGAAAGAGATTTATATTTGTGTGTGTACACGTTGCGTGGCATGTGTGTATATGGAGGCCAGAGGTTGATGTCAAGTGTCTTTCTCAGCATCCCCTCACCTTAGTTTTGAGATGGGCTCTCGCTGGACCCAGGGGCTGGTCACTGTGTTCGACTGGCCAGCTGCAAGCCCCGGAGCCCGCTGGTCTTCACTTCCAGAGCAGCGCCTCGGGATTGGCCCAGCCTGGAGATGTAGTCGTGAATGAACTTGCCTCCTATCACAGCTGGACTGTATCCTCCGGGAAGAGGCGGTATTGTAAAGCAGGGAGGTGACCTGACAGCTTTGGCTGTGGAAAGGTTGCTTTAGCGGCAATCCGCATGCACATAGTACGTCTTCCTTGTAAAGGAGACTTGGCCGGCAGCCAGTTCTTTGTAAGTCGAGTGGAGGGAAGTATTGATAATTGAAATCCTTAGGTGAGAACTATTCGGCATAATGAGACCTAGGAGGTAGTTTGCCAGGCTGAGAGCATCTCCTATCAAGAACTAACTCTCTGCATGTTTTCTGTTGTTCAGGAGATCATCAAGGAAGGTGCCCTTCAGTCCTGGACACTGCTTATGTTTTCTTGCCATCTACTCCAAGATAGGGCAAGACAGATTATAGTCTCTAGAAGTGGGATAGTTTCATAGTTTGAATTGCTTTGTCTCCTTGAAGGACTCCTCGGACACGGCGCTTTGATGGATCTGAAATCAAATCCTGGGTTTGAGCTTTGATTAACTTAAATTTAGCTTAATTAACTTTTGAGAAGGCTGAAGGCAGACTTCAGTTATCTGTGTCTCTGCTACCCTTTTTCTCTTCTTTCTAAAGAAGTACCTGGCAGGCGTATTTTTAGGCTCTTTTAATTGGTTTTCTTCATGCACTTCATGTTTTATAGGCGTCTACATTTTTATTTATTCCTTCCTGGATAAACTCTTTTTCATTTATCTTGAGAGTTATAAATGCTGCAGAAAAAGTAGAGAAATGTGTATTGAAGTCTCTGGGCTTGTCTGAAGGGCAGACTTTTCCTCCTAAGGTCAAAATAATATGGCTTCAAAAGACTGTTCCTTGCTAGGAAGCTCAGAGGATCAAATATATGGAAATTTTTATCCTGTTCAATAGATTCTGCTATAATCTAGTTTATTAGCTTATAATGAAAATACATAGTACTAATTAGCAAGCTAGTAATAAACTAGGATTAACAAATATAATAGATATACCCTGCGTCAGATTGAATTGCTTGCTTTTGTGGTACCAAATCTGATGTAAAATACATGGCTTTTAATGTCAGTGATACCCCACCTTTTGGCACTAATGCAAAAGGCAGATGATGTGTGAAGGTCGGAGACCTAGAAGTAGAGAAAAAGACCCCAAAGGTACTTGAAAGCCAATTTTGAACGACCACGATGATAAAAGGATTACAAATTTTCCTATGCTACCTACATTTTTTGCTTAATTTTTATGGTTAATTCAGTTTCCTCTGGACAAGATTTTGCTGTACCTAGAAGATGATTCCCTGTGAAATGCACACTCAACACCCTCACTGTTCATCTCAGAAACTGTCTATAGAAAGACTTAAAGAAAGAAAAAATAAACACAATTTTTCTCCCTTATCTTCACTCAGATTTGTGTACTTTGCATATGATTTGCATAATTTGGTATCAAAATGAACAAAATTCTCTTTAATCTTTGCATCTTTCTTACCAGCACTCTGAGGCTTTGTTTCCTCTTAAAGATTGAGCCAGGTTCCTGATTGTCTGTACTTACTTCACAGTTTATAACACCTATAGCTGCATAAACTCCAGCCTTCACTTTGCTGACCGTTTCTTTTTATCTGTGCAGGCAGGATGCAAATGATGGGTTGGCTCAAGAGTATCTTTGTGAGTTAACTCTGGGCTTTTGAGTGTATGTGAGCTGAAGGGGGTACACTGCATGAGACTTGGCATGCTTAGGTTTGTTCAATATTAAATGGTTTCTGTTTTTAATTTTTTTTAAAGAGCGCAACTCAGTAGTACATGGGCACTCAATACATACTTCCTGTCTGTGAACTGCAGTTCTATCCTCATTGGTTAGATAAGCTTGGGCTATTTTGTCTGGTCTCTGTGAGCCTACCAGAGGTCCAGAGCAATAGGTTTGCTCGATCTTGGGCTTGAACTTGCAGAACTGTGAACCCAAACTGACCCTTACTTTATAACTTCGTTCCAGCAGTCATTTCATTATTTTCTGGCAGCTGATGACTACAGCAAGAACGGTAACAGTGCAGTAAGGCGTGTCGAGAAGTGGCTCTAACCATAGCGAGGCTGGGCTCTCTGAGGACAGTGTATAGATAGTTACTCCTGCTTAGGGTGAGTTCACTGGGGACGTAGGGCATGGCTATCAGATGACAGTCAAGTGACAGTCACATCCACTGAGGGTGTGCATGAGCTCCAAGCTGCTGTTGGTTCAGGGACCGTTTGCTGTTGTCATCTTCTCAGACCCCTGAGAGGAAGCGGCTGGCCTTCTCTCCTCCTTCACCATGTGACTTTACAGTTACGCTCTAAAGATGGCATGCTCTGTCACCACTCTGAAACCTTTAGAGGTGTGAGCTAATCCCATTCATCAAAAACAGTTCTGTTGATTTGTATGTTTGTGTTAGTTGTGTCAAGAAGAATTTGACCATGATTAAGCTCTTTAAATAGCTTTCTTTCCTCTCTCCCTCTCTCTCTCTCTCTCTCTCTCTCTCTCTCTCTCTCTCTCTCCATGTTTGTGTGTGTGAGAGAGAGAGTGAGTCATTGTACTTGTTGATTAGTATGTCTGTGGAGACCAGAGGTTAATATCAGTTTTTTTGCAATTGCTCTTTACCCTAGATTTTGAGATAGTCTCTCTCACTAGCTAGTAAGACTCCATCTTCCTCCTCGTTCACAGCTCAGGGGTTCCAGCTATGTGCCACCACACTGAGCTTTTACATGGGTGCTGGGGATCAAACCCTGGTCCTTGTGCTTACTCAGCAAACCATTTCACCAAGTGAGCCATCTCTCCAGCTCTGAGTTCTGTAAACCTTGAGCTGGCCATTTACCTCAGACTGAGAAGCTATAAAGAGATACACACATAGAAGGCAAGGCCAGAAAGTACACTCTCTCTGCTGGTGGTTTGGATTTTAGATCACAAATCATTTCCTAGTCGAAGGTCTTCTGGTTAAGAACATAGAAGATATTTTGTACAAAGTAGGTCTAGGTCACTGACTGAAGGCACATACTACAGCTTCATAGTTTATTTCCCCCGAGTGTCTCTCTGTATTATGTGTCCTTCCTGGTGGTCAGTGAGAACAAGACAGATGATTTAGAAATGGTAGGTCTGTTTCTGACCAGCTTAATGCAGATGGAGCGAGGCAGCTCCCACAGGCCCCATTTGTCAGGTCTAGGCTTGGTTCCCATTGCTTGCTAAGGAGGAGATGTGGAGGCAGTGAAGGAGAGGGGTGAAAACAGGAAGAAGAATGGCTTCTTCTGTTGTCGGGCAGAGTCAGAGGGTAGGCACGCAGGTGAAAGAATTAAAACAAGTCAGGATTCCAATGATGAAATCAAGGGGAATATTATGCCCCCCAAAGCAGACCTTTAACCTTTATCATACCCCAAACTCCACCCCATGATGTCCTTGCTGCCACTGTCCCCATGGCATTCTTTTCTTGACAGTGCAGTAGGAGGGGAGGAGAGAGCACCGGGCTCCTTCTAGAAGTTAACAATTGTTTCTTGTTCAACACATGAGTTTTTTGACTACTCATCTGTACAAATGTTATTCTGAATGCTGTGAGGAATGATATGGATAGGGATTTTCATCTAGATTCTGGAGTTAAACAAAACAACCCATGCTGAACTGCCCTGATGCATTTAATCTGCCTTAGTAACAGCTGTTACATGCACGTGGATGGGTGGTTTCTATGGGTCTACCTGGAGATGACAAAGGCTTTTGCCTCCTTCCATTTGTTGGGTAAGTACTTATTAATGCACTACGCTGAATTATCAAAGACTGGGATGCTATCCAAGTCTCTTTTCAATCTGCGTTTAAAAAATTGTTTGGGAGACAAACCAGCTTGTCTTGGCAGGTTGCTAAAACTGACTCTATGATTCTGAAATCCAGGGTACATACAGACTGCCAGGTTATTTGGCGAGATTTCTGTGCAATCAGATAGACATATGCTCATTGGTGGAATAAACCCAAACCTTTGCTTGGTCTGGGGACCCATGGATCTTCTGAGGATGGAGGTGATGGTCACTCCTAGACTTTCACAATGAGAACCTGCCAGAAGACAGGTGAGATAGGCTCTGTGTTGGTAATGACCAGAGATGGGACAGTAGAACCGAGCATGGAGTTTCTAGACTGCTGGTGAGTTACCTAGAGATTCCCAGCTCATAGGGGTGTCCTCACACTGATGTTTGGCCACAGAAGGTTGGCATCAGAGAAGGCTCTCCTGGCCAGCTCCCATGAACAAACTGGTCAGAGTCTGACAGTACAAGTTGTCAATACTCCAAATCCAACTGTAGGCTGCATCTTTTGGAGAACGCTAAAGTCCTGTTTCTACTCAACTCTTCATTTCTTTTATGCTGTCTATGCTATCTATCTATCTATCTATCTATCTATCTATCTATCTATCTATCTATCTATCAATTGATCTATCATCTATCTATCTATCAATTGATCTATCATCTATCTATCTATCTATCAATTGATCTATCATCTATCTATCTATCAATCATCTGTCTGTCTGTCTATCTGTCTGTCTATCTATCTATCATCAATCTGTCTGTCTGTCTGTATATCTATCATCTATCATACTTATCATCTATCTATCTTCTATCTATCACTTATCTATCTCTATCTATCACCTATCTTATCTATCATCTATCTATAATTGAATGCTATTTTATCCTTATAAATTAATATATCACTGACATCATTTAAATTCAGTCAGTTTGCTCTTTTGTAAATTCTGAGTGAAATTATCAGTCAAATTATCATTCATCTTTGATTTCAGTATGTTTCTTGTCCTATATGCAAAAAAATCTAGGTAATAAAATATTTTTAAAAAGACATTACCAGTCATTTCTAAAGAGAATTAGTAGCATGTCCCCCCATATTTTCAGTTAATCTTAAAAAATTAGGCTTTGTTTTGAACCATTGTGAGGTTCTTCAAACTCCTAAGAAAAGGGTTTAGAAGCTTACTCATAAACACTAGGAGAAAAGCATCCAGTTTTTAAAAAAATGGATGTAAAAATGCAAATAAAACCAACAGCCAAATTTCTCTGCTCCTTTTGGTGAACCTCTCTGTAAAACCAGAAAGCCTGAACTCGACCAATTTTTCCCTTCACTTAAAAATGTGACTGAAAGGTCTGAGTTCCTCTCTTGTGGAAAATGGGGGGATTCCGATAGGAAAACAAATTCTAAGGTTAGCTGGAGCATGGAAGCTGGACAGCTCTGTCATGAAGCCCAAACCTAGTCCAGGGTCAACTGGAGCATGGAAGCTGGACAGCTCCGTCATGAAGACCAAACCTAGTCCGGGGTCAACTGGAGCATGGAAGCTGGACAGCTCCGTCATGAAGACCAAACCTAGTCCGGGGTCAACTGGAGCATGGAAGCTAGACAGCTCCGTCATGAAGACCAAACATAGTCCAGGGTCAACTGGAGCATGGAAGCTGGACAGCTCCGTCATGAAGACCAAACCTAGTCCAGGGTCAACTGGAGCATGTAAGCTGGACAGCTCCATCACCCAGATTAACTTTTGTCTGAGCTACTTGCTGTTGCTTCTGCTGTTGAATAGATCAGTGCCCTTCTTGAGTACACACGTATTTAATACATTTTCCTCCAATTTGGCTTTCCTCTCTCTAGGTTTCCATTTTCGTCTTAGTTTGTGTTTAAAGAATTTCATCATTTTTTAGATATATAAATGATAGGTGTCTTTTTTTTAGCCATCTGTAAATTCTCTTCTCTGTATCAGACATCAATTTCTCTTAAAATTTCAGAGAATGACAGGTTTTATTGCTCAGTAACTAGCTATCAGCATTGTGATATAGGTATAGTCTTATAAATTGTATCCTTCTTTAAGCCTTACTGTACCACTGGGATGAAGGGACAATCACCTCGGCTTAGTGCTATTAACTATTTCTAAACAAAAGTCACTCTTGAAGATGCACACACAAGCTTAAAATGTGGGAAATGATTAATGGGCTTGGAACCTTCAAGATGCCTGGGGTAGGAGGGAGAACAAGCACACTGAAATCCTGACTCTGCCTCTTAGACATTCTCTTCACTGGCATATTTAAACATCCCTTCATACACTGCACGTATACTGCTGCAAACACGGTTTCCTTCCCCACTGGATAAAAATGAACAAGATAATGCTTGGATTGAGAGTTAGAATTTGCTGCTTTTGAGACAGCTAGAAATTCCCTTCTCTCTCTTTCGTTTGCTTCAAGATTCTGATGAGAAATGGATTCCACAGCAAACTCATTGACAATGGGAAGGGATTTCTTCCCTCTCAGTTTTGTTAAAAAGGAAAGATTAAAAAGTAGTTTTTTTTATCAACAGTCAATGTTAGGACAGAAAAGTTGTATTTTGAAGTGTCTTTACACAGTATGAGTTGTGTCTAAGATTATGTAGAGCTGTGATTATTTTAAAAATTACCAAGAGCCTGGGAAGACTAGCCTGTTTGCTGGGGTTAGACCATAACCACTAATTATCAAGAAAGAAAATGGCCAAACCCCTTTTTTGTCTTTGTTTTTGTTTGCTTTCACTCCGTAGCCTCGGTTGGCCCTATAACTCACAGAATCCTGAGATTAAAGGCTTGTGCCATCACACCCAGCCTGCCTTTACTTTCTAAAACAAAGTGGGAAACATGGTTTTATTGCAGTCTCTCAACTTAGGCTGAATTTAATATAAATGTAAAATAAAGAAAGGCCCTGAGTTAGGAGACTACCCATCCAAAGAAATTAAAGAGGTGTCCTGCAGTTCATCTTTAGAAATCTATAAATGATATTTAATAAGTTAGAAATGCACTCAAGCATCAAAACTTGTAAAAATAATAACAAACATATTTCTAGAAATGCTCAAAGATAATTACAGAAGTTTAATTGCTAAATGTTTTTAAAAAAATGGTTCCTTTTCTTGGGAAAGCTATAGTTTTAAAATAGTGTACTAGTGTATTGGAAGCAACCCCTGGAGGCTTTCTCTAGAAGACCGACAGAAAAGCAAACTCACCTGTAGGAGGCAGGGTCCCTCAGTCANNNNACCCATGGCAGCCACAGTGGCCTGTAGTTGGAGGGGTGGACACTGGGTTCCTCGTGGCATCTCCACAGTTGTGTGCTGATCATGTGCTTGCCCAGAGTCTGGCCATAATGTGTATTATTTGCTATGTGCAACACAAAGAGCTATATTTCTGGCCATCTTCACACTCCCAGCTTTCCTTTCTTCATTACTGTTTCCCATCAATCTTTCAACACTCTGTTCAAACTGGATTAGCAGCTGGTATCACAACATTGCTACCTTTCCCTCCTCTGTACCTGTTACAGCTATGCAAAAAGGTCAGCTGAGCTAGGCTAAGAAGGAACTTAAAAAACCCTTCGTCCTCACTGCGGTCAAGCACAGAACGATCATTTCTGAACTTCTGCAGCATTGCCAACCCTTTGTTGCATTCTAGTCTTCAAAGCCATGGCCATGCACTTCATTTCTTCTACCAAAATTTAAATTCAGTGAGGAAGAAAGAACCCATTGTGCACTGATTCCCTCACTGAGCGCTTTCCTCCTCCTTCCTTTACGGTACATAAAACAGCTGCTCGAACAAACCTGAATGCTCCTGAAGATGCGTCGTGTTGTGATCTGGAGAATTGCTTGGCAGGTGTGCATGTTTTGTTTACAAGTCCTTTGAAAGGGAAGTAAGGGAAGCAAAAGAGTCAGAGAATTTTATCCTTAATGCCCCCGCCCATAGTCATGATGGTTTCTACCTAGCATAAAGCTGAGAGGACTCATGTTTGATGGCCATATGTCAACTCCACTGAAAGCTCAGGAGATTAATATATGGGAGGTTTGCTGAAAACACTCTGCAGAAAGATGACAGAAAAGGACGAATATTATGTCTTCACTCATCACAAGGTTCATGGTTGAGACCCTTATAACAAAAGGCACAGGAGAAGGCACATAGCAAGTTCTTATGACCAAGGCTGCATAAACACAATAAGTGAAGACCCAGGAAAAACCGCGCTGTGGTGGACACACATGCAGAACCATGATACGACTGGGGGGGGGTAATCTCTGGGACTAAAAGGAGGGCAGAGGGGAATATAACGAGGCCTGGTTGTTTGCTCTTTTGGTTGTGTCTGTGTGACATTTCTTCTTTCCTGTCTCATGGAAGCCTTCAGGAGACTTTTCCTGCCTTCGTGGTTTTCACTCAGCCTCCAGCTGCAGCCTACTGAGTGCTCTGTCTTTGGGTTATTTTAGTCTGACCTGGGCAGAACCAACACCCCAGCAGAGACAGCTGGAAGCAGGACAGGCCACCCACACACAGGCCTCAGCCATTCCTCGGGGGGGTTTGGAGTTGGCGCATAGTATGTGAGCTTGCTCCATCTTGAGACAATAGACCCCAAAGTTTGGTTCCATCTTGAGTTGTAGGGGAAATGGCTATCAGCCTTGAGCCAGGCTTCTCTATTTGCTTGAAGGTAATTACTATGGAGTGATTTAATGCTTCTCCATTACCTGCCAACATTCCAATAGCAGGAGTGAGTGGCCTCAGTCCTGAAGATGAAATGTGGTCCGGCATCACAGCAGCCACACTGTGCCAACACACAATGGTGCTGGCTGGTGAATGCAAATACTCAGCCAAAGAGGAGGAACACACGCAGAATGATGATATAGCCCCAAACACTTTCTATTACTGTGTAAATATATGCATGTGTGTTCACTGGCCAATCTTTTAATTATAGGTAAAAGACCATCATTGTAGTGTAGTCCTAAATTTGGTGATTTGTGTCCTACACAAATGGTATAAGTGGACCATTATATGAATCGGGCTGTTCAGAGATGCTTATGAAACATGCTTGTCTCTTCTGCATATCATGTGAAAGAAATACTTTCAAGTAATTTGCCTTTATTATCTTATAGTTCTTAAATCTGCTTTTACGTTTTGTCACATTACAGATGCACACATTCTAGGACACTAAATTGGTCTGCAAACTTTATAACCTAAAACAGTGTGGTCCTTCCTGGGCTTCCCACTGGTGCCTGGTCTGCCTGGGCGCCTACTCTAGGCTCTCCCTCTGAGTCTCTCCTGGGTTTGCCTCTGTACAACCATCTCCATATCCATGTTCCGTTTGTGTTCACGTCTCAGTTTTAGAGCTCCTCCTGGCACCTGCTATGGAAGTTGGTGGTTTAGGTTTCTTATGTCTTCTGGTTCTTTCTCCCTTAAGTCATTTTCCAATACCCATTTCTCCTGCCGTCTTCCAAACAGGGCTCGAACACTGCAGCCTGTTACTGATCCCAGTTTTCTTTCCTTGACAGTGGACTCACAGTTCACCGTTACACACACTTGCCTGTGTATCTTTTTAGGGGTTTTAGCTCTGTTTACTTTTTAAAAAAATTATAAGGAACTCTTTCTGCCCCAGCTTCTTTGACTGAGAGGGAATAGCTGTCTCTGTTATAGAGTCATCCTAGCTAGCTGTGTTGGTGCTGATTACTAATTTTCGTTTGCTTTGATTTTTGCATATCATTCCTTACTTCACCGCTCAAGCCTTCTACAGAACTCCAAGCAGTCATTCAATGTGTTTGGCTTCTTATTAAGTGAGCAGTGGACATGGTGAAAATATGAACCAATACTCCAGACTGTGTTTTATGAACAAAATCATTTTGCTGAGAATGCAGTGCATTCCAGACTCTGTATTAGACCTTACCAAACCGGGTGATCTTGGGCTGCCATGTGGAGTCATTTTTTTATAATCTCAGGTGGAAGAATTGATTGGCTAATCCCTAGGGTCTCTACCAGCAATACAATTTTGTTATGGAGTCAAAGATACACAGACAGTGCCTAAGGATGAAAAGACAAGACTGTGGCAAATTAACCGCTTCCGCCACTGCCACCACCTCCAGAGGGACTCAGAGTCACCCGTCTGGTGTGATTAGGTGCCATCTCTCAATGGGGTGAGGGAGAATTTGGCTAATATTTCCCTATCTGCAGTGGTCCCTTCTGGACTCCTGGTTGTAATTTAGGGAACTACCACTAAGTGTCGCTATAGGTCGCGTATGTAAGAGGTCAGGAGCCCTTTCTCAGGGCCTTTGCATCTGACCTGTAGGTCAGAACTGCTGATTAAATTTCTGTTAGATACAGAAGTACACACTCTCTGTACTCAATTCCAACACAGGATGAGGTGGAAATTAAGGGTGGTTTTTAAAAGAAAGAGGGGAAGCCTCAAACACCCTCTCTTTCCTTGGATGTCTCCTCTCTTCCGATGCCTTTCCCCTCAAACACTATTAATTGTTACTGGTGGGAACTGGATAAACCAGAATTAAAGGCAACCCCGAAGAAGCAAATGCTTGGCTCTGGCTCACATTTCCTGACTTCTCCTCTCTCAAGAAAACAAGTTGCCAGAAGAAATATAGTTTGTACCTAAAATTCTAGATGCTTACTGTATTTTCCCAATTTAATGAAAATATGCACATATTTTAGTATTTCTTTTATGGTGTCATGGCAACACATAATTGGATATAAACAATGGTGTCTTTGATAGAGTATGGTATCTGTATCAGATATGGTATATCCATTTTAATTTATTAGAGGTGTCATTTATGTGAACTGTTCTGAATATTATTTGACAGATGGACTTCCTTCTGAAGTCCAGTTTTCTTAACAAACTCCAGGCCAGGCAGTGGTGGTGCATGCCCCTAATCTCAGTACTTGGGAGACGGAAGCAGGCAGATTTCTGAGTTCAGGGACAGCTTGGTTTACAGAGTGAGTATTAGGACAGCCAGAACTACACAGGGAAACCCTATCTCGAAAAACAGAGGAGAGAGAGAGAGAGAGAGAGAGAGAGAGAGAGAGAGAGAGAGAGAG
>LOEQ01000650.1:144668-157944 GCA_001685075.1 Bramus lutescens | reverse complement strand
CAGGCATACACACAGAATATTGTATACATAATAAATAAATATTTAAAAAAATAAGAAAAGCATTCATTAATGTAGCTCAAATAGTCAAATTTGTTTGGAGCCCAGTCTGGAGGTCTTTCCTATGTTGGTGTTCCAGAGCCCATGCCCAAATATGAATCTTTTCTACAGCCTGCTGTCATATCCTCACCCCAGTTACTGGCTCATCATACACCCCAGTTACTGGCTCATCATACCAAGTAGCAAGCCGAGTATCCTACCTGATTTCTGCCTTCATTTCTCACATCCAGATAGCTGTCAAAGTCTATAAATACCACAGTGAAATGTCCCTGGAATCTCTCCATCACCTCCCTTAATTCTTTATTCTTCCTTGGAAGGACTGGAACAACTCTCTCCTTGATCTTTCCTCATGCCAAGTTTTCCCTTCCCCGCTCCACTTTTCAGTTGGCTATTGGAGTTATGTTCCAAAATAACAAACAAGTGTAGCAGCTCATAGCAAGCCCTTGCTTGAAAACATCTACGTGACGTAATGGAATCTATTATCGTGCATAATTAATAAATGCCAGTGAAGACATAAAAATAAAAGTGTTTAAGCAATCTTCCAGATTTCAGCATTAGTCAGTATAAAACCCACCCTGCCCACCGAGAAGTCATTCCTGCTTCTAGCCACAAGTCACCCTGAGAAATTCCTGCGTTCCCTCCAGTTCCCTTTGCCGGACTCCAAGAGATAGCTAGAGTGTGGTGGCCTGGAGCATCCCGCTCCTGAATGTGAACTCTGAGAACTCTGTGTCACCTTTTCTCGAGTCCTTTCCTCTCTCTCTTACCTTTCTCAGAAACTTTGCTCCTCCCTGGACAGACCCCTTGTGCCATGACTCCTATAACTTGGTTTGTTTGATTTATCTGAGTGAGCTGGTTGGTTTTATTACCAGTTTGACATGGCCTGGGGTCCTCTGGGAAGAGGGAACCTCAGTGGAGCAATTGCCCAGATCAGACTGGCTGGTGGCCGTGTCTATAAAAGATTGTCTTAACTGATCATGGATATGGGAAGGCTCGGACCCCTGGGGGTGGCACCATCCCTAGGCACATGGGTCTGTCTGGGCTGTACAAGAAAGCTGGCTGAGCCTGAGCCAGTGAGGGAGCAAGAAGCATGGTGTCCATTTCACTTTCTGACCTGACTTCCCTGAGTGATGGACTATGACCTGAAAGCCCAAGTCAAACAAACCCCTTCCTCCCCGAGTTGGTTTTGGTCAGAGTATTTTATCATAGCGGGAACCAAAGAAAAGGGGGACATCAGGGAAGGCTGGGGGCTTTGCCTCTTGCATATTTAACATTTTACAGTTGGTCTCAATGTAGGTTGAGTAAGTGTTTGGCTTCTAACAATTAAATTTTGGAATATTTGCACATATGTGACAAATACATATCTTGGGGATAGAACACAAGGTTAAATATAAATATGCAATTCCTTTATGTTTCATATATATCTTATACACATAGCCTGGCGGGAGCCTTAGACCTGTCACATGAGATCGTGCATGGAATTCACCTCCTGACCATCACACCAGTCCTCCAAATGTTTCTGGATTTCAGGCTTTGAGACTTGGGATGCTGAAACTGTATGATATATACCAGTGCATGGCCTGTCAAATGCTTCCCATGTCCCTCGCTTGCCTCTGGAAGTTTTGTGCATTGCATGGATTATCTCCTTTGATTACTGTGGCCCCTCTTTGAAGAAAGCCTGCCATTCTTGTGTTATTGACACACAAACTGAGGCCGGAGGCATGGAGGTGCTTGCCTGCAGTCTTGGTAGAAGTAGGTGTTGGAGTCTGAATCCAGCAGTCTGGCGCCTGCACAGTGTGGCTCTTAGTGTTTACTACGTCTTCTTCCCACTGGCTTTTAAAGACCTTTTAATGGGTCCCACCACCCCCACGATTAGCTCTCGGAGAAGGGGAACAAGGCTGGTTCTGTTAGGAACAGTGAAACAATGCTTGTTAGGCAGTAAAGGCTCAGGAGAGTTTCTTTAACAGACGGAGTCACTGGCACATAACCTACCCAGGAGAATGACATCATTCTAGGACTGTATGGTTCCAACAAGCAAACTGTTTTCTCCCTTTTTACTGGAGTTGAAAAAGAATATTTATATTCAAGATTTATTTATTAAGTCCATTTTTTTAGGTTGTCAAACTTAGAAAGTTCTCCAAAGTCTGCTCCTCCATCACCATGTTATGGAGTTGTAAGAACCTTTGTTTTCTTAGCTGTTAATTCAGAAAGCCTGGAAACCTATTCAGGGAAGTGTGTGCATTTTGTCCATTTATTGTGGATTATTTATCGAGTGCTTCCTACTTGAAGGTACTTTTTATTGCTTATGTGTGAAAAGAAACTAATGACTCCTCCCTCCAGGGTACATCTCAAGTTCAACTCAGATTGTAGGACAGGCCTAACTCACACCCACGTGTGTTTGCCTTGACTGCATCTCTACGCCAATGCTTTTTAACCAATGCTGACATCTGTGAGGTGTGTGTCAGCTTGGTAAGTGCCATAGAACGGTCCTCAGGCCGGCCCCTTGGTGTCTTGTCCTGCCTAGCTTTTGTTGTATCTTTGTGTCTGATACGTTCATCTCTCTTAGTGGAAGATCTTTGGGTCCTGTCATTGTGACTCAGTACTTGAGGTGGGACATTCTGACCCAGTGCTGTTTAACTGACAGCAGACAGCAGTTTGAGCATAGTGAACAAGAAAGATGTACTTGCCACCATCCCCAGGCTCATTCTGTCCTCTGTGGCTCTCACCCTGGGGTACAGATCATAGAGGGCTAGGAATAATGGACAAGTATGGGTGACAGAGAAGGCGGAGGTCAGAAACAGATGAATCAGTCCCAGGAGTAAGTTGAGTATGGAGATACTTGTTTTGCAAATTACTTGGAAATGAAAAACAGTGTTCCCCCCTCAAGTTAATATCAAAATCTCTGCTCTTGTTTCTATCTATATGGGGTAACCTAGAGCCCAATCTGGAACCCTCACCTAGAGCACAACACCAGGATTCTCAGGTTGAAAGCTTGCTTTTAAAATTCAGAAAGTGGGGCTAGAGAGAGAGAGCTCAGTGGTTAAGAGCACAGGCTACTTGTTCAGAGGATCTGAACTGGATTCTCAGCCCCCACAAAACACTCACAACCATATGTAACTGCAGCTCACGACTCCCTGTGATTGGAGGGAACCCAACATGCTCTGTGGGCACTGTACACATGTGGTACACAGACACAAGTGCAAGCCAAACACCCATACTCATGAAACAAACAAACAAACAAACACTGTCTTTAGAAATAAAATCCAGGAAGCATTTTGGTGGTTTATTATATGCTCTTTGCACATATATTGGGAGTGGGGCTATTTCTTTTATTCTTCTTCTATGTATGCCTCTAAACTTCTGGCAGTTTAACCTATGGAAATACTCATTTTAAAAGGTAGCTTAGAAAAATTTGGTATAAAATTAGTTTAACAGATAATTTAGAAAACTATGTCATATAAAAAACAGTACGTGTTTTAGGCTTGGGCCGTAACACATCCCTTTAATTCCAGGATTTAGAAGACAGAGACAGGCATATCCCTGTAAGTTCCATGCCAGCCAGGGCTACACAGTGATACCCTGTCTCAAAACACAAATGAAAAACAAAGTAAAGGCAACAAATATTAACTCCAAAGAGTATTGGCTTTGGCATACATGATAATATAAAACCAGCTTGGCTGTGAAAATTTTGTGAGGTATTTGTGGACGTGTTCACACTTTGACTTGGGAGCATTCTGCAGCCTTCAAGAGCCTGGAAGTGTACAGAGGATGCACCCATGTGGTCTCTGAGCTCACTGGATGCAGCCCTGTGGTCTCCGAGCTCACTGGATGCAGCCGTGTGGTCTCTGAGCTCACTGGATGCACCTATGTGGTCTCTGAGCTCACTGGATGCACCCGTGTGGTCTCTGAGCTCACTGGATGCAGCCCTGTGGTCTCCGAGCTCACTGGATGCAGCCCTGTGGTCTCTGAGCTCACTGGATGAAGCTTTTTACCTTGAATGCACAGTGCTGCTGCTACACTGTGTTGGTAATTTTCCCTCAGTAGGTGACTTAAGGTGACAGTGGGATGGGCCAGTGGAAGCTCAAGCTTTTCATCACTACCGATAAATGGGTTCCTAGGAAAAGACAAGTCCAGATAGCAGTATTGATGGTTAAGATATTTATTCATGCTCGATTCTCCAGCCTTTTGAAACAAAAATGTATCTTTATTTTGTTGTTTGTATTCTTTTAAGTTTTGAGATTATAGTATAATTAGCAACATTTCTGCATTCCTTGTCCTTCCTCCAAAGTCGCCCGTATACTCTCCTTGCTCTCTTTCAAATTCATGGCCTCTTTGAATTATATTGCATACAAAGCTGGACACATATATATATAAGCTGCTCAACCTGCATGCTAACTGCAAATATGTTTTTAGGACTGCCGTTTGGTATTGGGTAGCCATTTCGTGTGCTCTTTACGGCACACAATTCCTCCAACCCTTAGCATCCCTCAGTCGCCTGCACTCGTGTAAGGCTGAGGCCTCATGGGCTTTTCTCTGGCCGCTTTGGCGTGTCTGTTGGTGTCCTCCTTGTTCAGCTTGTGTTTGGGCAGTCATGCCAGTGAGAGTTTATGGATGTAGTTTCTAACATTACTAGGAGACACAGCATTCCAGAAAATATTCCTTCATCTTTTGCCACCAAGAGGGAAAACATGCCTGGTACTGGAAACCTAGCTAACTACTCAGTGCTGGCAAAGTCGTGGTTATAGGAGAAACCGAACCACTGGTTTACCAAACTGGCATAATTATTCCCTAAAACAATTTAGACATTTGTCTTTACACCTGTAGATAAGCTTAGTCTCCACCTCTTGTCAAGGAATCTTCTCTTCACAGTGGCAGGAGACACTACAGAAAACCACAGCTACGTGGATTAGACCCAGCTGTGGACCCAGTCCCAGTGGACACATCTACAAAACACTTTTGCTCCTAATTCATACCTAACACTGCAGAAGGAATGGAAAGATCGCTGAGAGCAACAGAGAGAGGGAAACAGGAAGATATAATGATCTGATCAGGGAGAGGGAGGTGAATGCAGAAAGGGGTTAAATGAAAATCAGGATGTCTGATAAATCTTTAAGGAATCATGCTATCAACTATTTACATAAAAACCCAACTCTATAATATTCTGTGTATAAATATACAGAAGCAATTTTAATGAACCTTTCTCATCTGGGCTGACAATGCTCCCTCCAAGAGCAAGACCACCTAACAAAACCTCAATACCAGACATGAGAAGCTCTCTCTTGAATTGTCCAGCAGATTCCCATAACATATGGTCCATTGCTATCACCCTCAGTTTGCCCCCAGAGGAAGCCATGCCCCTATTGCTGAAGACACCATGTTCTTCAGAAACAGGGTCTAGAGAAGTTTGAGCTGGAACTGACCTGAATGCCCACTCCCTGAGTAGTAGCTTTCCCAGGACCTGTAGGTGCCATGCAGGCTTCCAAAGGAGGAAAACAATCAAAATCCTATGTAACCATGATACTTATGACTCTCACCAATGGCCATCATGGCACCATAGCTCTAAGAGTGCAATAGTGTCTTTGTGGCATAGATATAGTGTCTAGCTGGCATCCATTGGATGCCACAAGCTGGCTGGATAGATTCCCATGACTCTCAGCCTCTTGGCAGAATTCTCAGGCTCATAGGTCACGATGACTTCTTCCCATGCCCTGGGAGAGGGCAAAGAGATGAAGTCAGCCCCCTCAGCATGTTGGAAATTCCTCAGTTCCCTTTTGGAATAACACAGTAACTGTGTTCTGAAGCAGTTACAGCAAGGAACGTCATTTCGAGTACATTTTAATGCTGTTTGCTTTAAAAATAATGTTTTGGGAAGCAGCAATGGCTCATTTTTGGTAGAACGCTGGCTTTGTGAGGCTTCTGTAGGGCCCTCTGCTGGGAACAGAATGCCACGTGCCCACTTTCAAGGTTCTTATCCCTTTCTCACATGTGAACACAGGTTCCTGGTTTATGGGACTAGGTTCCATCACTGCTGAACAGAGGGCCGCTACTGCATCATCCTTCCCCTGCCCACCCCTCCCCTTCCTTTATCTTTCTCAGTGAGAAGTTGTTCCTAGCAATATCTGGGGTAAGAAAACTGGTTCTGGATTCCATGTGCCCTCCTCTCGGGTTCCATAGCCTGGTCTGGTTTGCGTTTTTATTGCTGAGGATTTTTTTGTTTGTTTTTTGCCCCCCCCCACTTCCTTGACAGTGGAAGGTGGTGGGGGTTGTGGTTTCTGCAAACTCAGTGACCTCATCCTATGACTAAGCCCTTCCCACCACCCACAGTTCTCTAGTGCTGCCTAGCTTGTAGTCTCCGCTTCCTCGTTGTCTGTTAATTGGGAGAAAGAAACGATGTCCACCTATAGAACTGTTGTGAGTCTTGAATATGTGAGTCCTTGTAAAATTCTTAGAGCAGTGTCATTGTAAGGGCTATTATTATTCTGCTCCTGTGCTTGCTGGGAGTAATTTGCTCTGAATCTGACTTTTTCTTTCTGCTCTAGAAGATCAACAGTATCAATGAAAGTGCCTACAACTGACTCGGGCCAATGGCAGCATCTGGAAACAAACTAACTATAGTGGAACTGGATAAACTCTCAGATGGGACATGTAGTTCTTAAGTGTTCTAATTCCTAATAATCAGCACATATTCAAGTTCCGTTTTGTTCTCAGCCCAGCTCTGCAGATGCAAAGCATTTCTTAACAAATGGCACATAAAACCTTCCTAATGGTAGGAGTGTGCTCTTCTATGTCTTCAACACTGCTCACACTTCTGAGCACACAGCAGACATTTAAACGCTTGCGAATGCATAACTATAGCATAGCACGATTGCTCCCAAGGCCTGTAGAAACTGAACTGAAAAAGAAGGGGGAAGAGGAGCCTATTTCTTCTCTGTCAGACTCTAGAATATTCAAAGGCTACTTTTACCTACTTAGAGAGGTAGAATCAATTACTGAACAGCTCTCTCCCTCAAAGTAATATTGATCTAGTACATTTTCTAAATGTTGATCCTTTTTGACCAGGAGCGTTCTCATATGTTGGGGAAAAATATCACTCATTACCATGGTCTTGGTTAAGCAGAGTCAATACTATGGCCTGGCATGGCCTCATTTCCTCATAAAAGGCCATCTTTCAGTGATGGAGGAGCTGGCCTGATAATATACTAGTGGGAGTGTACACTTGCAGTGTAGATAATTGCATAGGGTGGACATTGGTGACTCTCCCACTGTATCAGCGTGCTAGCAATACTTTATTCTTAAGCTTCCATTGATGAAATTTTTGAAAGGAAGGGTTCATATATACTCAAGGTCAAACCAGTGAGTTATAGTTTATGGGTTTAAAATTTTTTATAGAAAATGATCTCATAATCCAAAGAACAGCCTCATGTGTTTCTAAGTATTTCTGACCCCAAGGAAGAATCAAAGAGTAAACTGTAGCCAGGAGCTTGCCTTTTAATGAGAGCAAGTTGTCCTGGTATCATCAGAACCAGGCCACAGCATCACCTGGTGCCTTTTGGGGTGTGAGCATTTTCTCGGATGAGGCCTCACTGTCAGCACTGGAGGATAGCCACTGCTCTTTCCCAGCAGCTGTTGTCCCCATCAGCTCAGGATAAGCAGCGAGTTTAGCCTGAGGATTCTGTGACACACTCACTGTCGGCACCAGCAAAGCTGCTGACAGGAGAGTGGCAGTGAAGGGCAAAGGCCATGACATGCTTCCCCTTTAAGCCTTAATTATTGTGCTGCAGCTGCGTGGAAATAAGTTTCAAGCAGATGACCTGTGCAGCCCATGCTTCAGACATAGCTGCCACGTAATATACGCTTTAAGCTATGTGGGATCGGTGGTAATTAGCATGCCGCTCTGCACCAACACCTGCTACCAGGAAACATGGGGTTTTGTTGCAGCTATCCCCAACTGCCAAAATGACTTCAAGGGTGGCAGCAATGGCGACGGCGAGCACGAGTTGACTAAGCTTGCAAACTGGATGTGAATAGGGCCTTTAATGACTGTGCTATTCTTTTGGAGGTGGCTGCTAGGAATGGGACTCTGTTTAGTGGAGTAATTGCTAGCTTGATTTCATGTGCTTCTTTATCAGGCACTAAAGATATTACGGTGACCTTTTGGCTGAAAATTGCATTACCTTTGTGAGGCAGAGTTTTTCTTCTAGGTTACTGTATTATTCAGTCTCAAGAGCACTAGTGCAACTCTCNCCTCCCTCCCTCCCTCCCCTCCCTCTATCTCTCCCTCATTATTTGCCTTTTGGATTTTGCAAAATCTCCCATAACTAAAACAGGGCTTTAGTTACTTCGATATGCATGTGCTCATGTGAACACACACACACACATGGAGACACACACACACAGGGAGACACACACACACACACAGAGACACACACTCTTAATTCTACATGATGCACTTTGGAGGGTAGGGATTCATACACACATTTTATCTTGTTTTTCTAGTCTACAGCAAAGTAGACTACATGTGAAAAGAAGCTGAAAAGATTAAGCAATGAATCAGCATGAAGAATGGGGAAGAGTTTGTGTAAATTGGATCTCTTTACTGGCTTGGAAGTCTCTTGATAAAAGTGGCATAGTCAGAATACTTAATTTACCTCAATTAAGAATGATTGCTCTGGCTATTGTTGCTCAGGACGGGAACAAGTTACTCTACAATTGAGCTAATTGCAACCTCTGATTTGCCTCTTTGCTCTGTGCTTTTCCTTTTGTTTATGTAAATCAACTGCACTGTATAGGCAGAAGCAATCTGTCCCTCCTCTTTCTTCCTGTGTTGATTATTTTTCTTTATTTTAATTCTACGCTTTGCTGATTGCCATAATCTCCCAAATCATTCCTCGAGTCAACCACAAAAATGGCAGCTGTGTGTGATGACCTCAGAGCTGCTGAGTGAAAGAGCCAGGGGCTACATGGTGTGGACCCATGAGTTCCCACACAGGTCCAGAGAAGAGAGGCATTGCCAAAGCATGGATGTTGCGGGGATGGCTTTTTCTTCCATTACTTAAGGGATACCCTAGAGAGGATTACCTGTTCACAGTCAGCTCACAAACTCTGGGTTTATATTACATGCTATGACAGAAAATGGTGACAATGGCTGCAGAAGTACAAATAATTTATTCCAGTACTAGTTCACAGCCAATGAATAGAGTAGGTAAAATATCCCTGCTATTCCAAAGTTTATTCTCTCTGTTAGACGTGTAGACTGTATAGGTACAAAGCATATGATATATAGACTGTACAGGTATAGAGCATATGACATACAGACTGTATAAGTATAGAGTATATGACATAGAGACTGTATAGTTATAGGGCATATGACATATAGAGCATATAGGTATAGAGCATATAGCAATCTTTAACCTGTGGCCACTCAGAAGGTTTTATTTGCTTGAAGACAGCATGAAGGAGCAAGTTGCACAAACTTTTTGGGAGAAAGCTTTCCAGGTACAGGGAACAGACAGTTGAAACCTAGGCTAGACTCTGCCTGGAGCATATGGTGGGGAGGGAAGAGGCTAATGTGGCTGGCTGGATGAAAGTAACAGCCTAGCACTTATTGAATATTAAATAAATGTAACAGCTACTGGACGTTTATTATGTGCAGTGACTCTATTAAACCCTTTGTAGGGATTAATCCATTTAGTCTTCAATAGACTCCTGAGGTACGGTTACTATCTCTATTTCTGGATGAGGAAATAGAGGTGAAGGGAAGTTAATTAGTTTGTCTAAGGTCACCCTGTAGTAAGACACAGACTGATATCCGGGCTGTCTGTTGCCAGGGTTCAAGTTGTTTCCTTAACCACTTATAAAGAGCATAAGTGGATTTTGAAGTGCTTCTCACTTATTCTGAAGACATCCCAGTTCAATGTGAGAGCTTTTCATTATTTATTAAATCACCTCATTTGTGAACATTTGACTTGTTAATATCACTTATTAATCCATTAGCAAATATGTGTGTATGCGTATGTGTAATATGCCAGTAATTTTAACTCTATGTCACATTGCTATAAGTGCCATAAACCAACTCCAACTGGCTTGAGGAAAATGCCAAATATACCTGGACACAGGCCTTGGAGAGCTGATCCCAGGCACGAGCCCATTCAGATGCCCAAGTGAGAGCATCAGGAATTTCTCTCTGTTTTTTCTATCATCTGCTCACGTTTTCAACAGCATTGGTTTTATTTTACAACAGGTTCCTCCCAGGAAATTGGAAACTGCCTACTGACTGACCAACTTGTAAGAGGGACAAATTCAAAACTAACCCCTAGAATTGACCCTTACCGACCCAGCATGGCCGAGTAGTCACCCATGAATAAATTACAGTGTCTGGAGAATGGAGTGTGTTGACTGAACAGGCCTGGGCACTGATTAGGGTCACCCAAACTTCTGGACCAAGAATGTGGAGTGCTTCTGTCCAAAGAAGGGTCACGGAAGATGGACAGGAGCTAAGCAAACTTAAGGACCACTGTCCAGGGCTCCCCTATGGCTGGCCTTTCTTATTGCTTCCCTGTTTTTCTCATGTCCTTTGTCTCTGAACTCTATGATTTTTCTCTCAAATTCTTAGTTTTTCTTCTTTTACTTTGCAAGGGTGGAATCTATAGAAATGGGGAAAACTTACAGGACATATTGAGAAGGAGAAGAGAGAAAATCAGTTTTGAATAAAAGGTAAGGATTCTATAGAGCTCTGTGTGCCCTTCTGGGACAATGCCTTTCAGACATCTCATGGAGAATATATCCTTGTTCCATAAAATTCTATAAAACATTTACTATATGTCGACTCACTACCAGGAGCTTTCAAATAATGCTAATGAATTAGGTAATGGGCAATTGATGACTTTGAAAATAAGGGATTGGTATATTAATAGCTACAGAAAATGAGCCCCAGTGGGTTAGTGTGGTGGTGTCTAAATCCTGTCAATAAAAATAACAGCAGCATCATAGCAGCCGGGGCTCCCGGCACCATGCTCTGATATCACAGGGGCATTGCTAACTAAACCATGTCATTACAAAAGTGTTGAGTGTTAGGTATAGATCTGGTGACATTTCACGAATTTCAAACATAAGATCTGCCTCCTCTTTGGACAAAAGGATAGCTTTGCATTGATTGCCAAATTTTCACACAACCTGTTTTTGACTAGATTTCGTTTCTACTCAGCTGGAGCAGAGTTAAGTGTCAGATTAGGCAAATTGAGCTTGGCACCTGAAGCCTGCTTATATTTACGGGGGATTATAGCTGCCTGAATACATTTATTTCAAGGATTAACAAAAAGATTTAGTTCCCTAGCATTTCATTATTACTGTGACGTGGAGTGCAAAACATTCATTGTGTTGGGGAGATAGTCCATTTTAGCGTTCTAAATAGATCTAGCCATTTACCTGGCACCTTTGCAACCATAATCTCTAGCTGGTGAAGAGATCCTTTTTTTTTTTTGTTCTTCTGTCTTCTGAAAAACTTCTCTGTTTAGCTTTCTCTGTTCCTACTTCTGGGGTCCCATCCATCCTTCCTTCTCCTCCCCACTTTTACCTAATACATAAGGTAACAGGCTATTAATCATAAGTGGTTTCCGTCATCTCAGCCCACCAGAGTCGTAATATGTCTTCTACTCTTTAGACCCTGGCAGAGAAGATGCCTTGATTCATCTAGACCCAATTGCACATTAAAGGTTTCAGGAGATAATTTAGAGAGCCAAAGTTAAGCAAAGTCCTGTTACAAATTAGCTCATGACTCAGTATCGACAAATTAAACTATGCATGGGCGGGGAAATCACAAAAGGGTAAATTCTATACCACGTGCAAAAACGGATTGCTTTGCTAGCAGGGAGGGGGTTGCAGATGTTCGTCTTTGGGAGAGCCACGAACCCATCTGCCTAAGCACCTCTCTGGGGTTCTGAGTTGATTTTTGTCTGTATCCAAAGGGTATTTCTGGAGGTCATTCCTGCTCTATCTCATGGGGGAACTCACCCTGTAAATGCTATCCCAAAGGACCCTAAGCTCTGAACTGCTCTCTTTGGGGTTGGGCCTAAATGTAATGATCCCCTTTAAAACCACAAACCTTGCAGCCTGTGGAACTGCCTACGTGTGTTGAAAAAAAAAATGATACTGTCGGTGTGGAATTGCAAGATAAGCAGAGAACCCAGTAAATGACTCAGTAGGAGTTTTCCCCAAGGGAAGGATAAAGAAAGCGTGCGCTGTGCTTTGGCAAAGGAAATCGGTACTTAATACGATTATTGCTACGCTGGGCACTTGGTTTCTCCCACTGGGGAGATCAAATGGGATGAAGGCAGGGCAGCTCCTCCATGAGCTCAAGCATCCAACTGAGGTGTCAAAATGGCCAATATCCTCAGCAAGGATATTGGAAGTCCTCTAATTAATTAGTGCTTGAGTTGGCAGCTCACCACAGAGCACCTGAACGTGGTAGCCTATGAAAAGATCTGCAGCGAGCCCGTGCCAGCAACCTGCTGCTACCCCAAAAGTCACTGCCAGCGTCCACCTGTCTCGGCGAGAGAGACAGGTGCTGTGTCCTCCTGCTGAGGCTCTTTCACGAGTCGTTCTTTGGAGAGAGCTTCCAGGAAAAGGCTTCCTTGCAGATTTAGAGGTGAGACAAGGAGGAAACAGCACTTGATGTTTTCTTTTTCGGTTAGGAGCAAAGAAAGTTAGCATCTGGAGCAGGTGAAACATACCTGATGAAAGGTTGCCGCCCTGACTGAACTTGATCTTGTCATTCCACGCTGCTCTGGAAATTCCAGGGAGGCCCGGAGGACCTCTAGTGTTATCAGGGTGATATGGTATTTTGAGAGTCCATCCCTTCTCAGTCCCTAAGGTGATCTGGGGCTCAGTTGTGAAGAGCAGAGGTGCCAGGTGTTGTGGAGGAAGCCTCCTTCACGTTTGTAGATGGTTTGCATGCCCTGTACTCCCGCATCCCACCTCCTGCCCAGGATGTTATACAAAAGACACCCTTTGAAAGACTGGCCTGGGAAAGACAGAGACATGCTTTCTCTCTCCCAGGGTTGCCCTGAGCAGGAATGAGGGATGACTGTCCAGCTTTTGTTCCTGATCCACCCCGGGACATCTGCTGCTTTTAGTTTTAGTTCTCAGTTACTCCTCATATTAGCATAGAAACACTGTGTGTGTGTGTGTGTGTGTGTGTGTGTGTGTGTGTGTGAGAGAGAGAGAG
>LOEQ01000650.1:122704-144634 GCA_001685075.1 Bramus lutescens | reverse complement strand
GAGAGAGAGAGAGAGAGAGAGAGAGAGAGAATTTGTACATGTTTGTGTATGTCACATGGATATGAGTGTACAAGCACAAGCATATGCTGTGTGCAGCTCAGGCTGACATCAGATATATTTTTAAAAATTATTCTCCATCTTAATTTTTGAGACAAGGCCCCCTGCTAAACCTGCAACTCATGAATCGTGCTAGACTCTTCCTGTCCCCACCCCCATCTGCCCCAGTGCCAGGAGTACAGGTATTGCTGCCCGTGTTTTGTGTGGGTGCTGGGCAGCCGAACCGAAGTCCTTATGCCCATGCTATAGGCACCTTACCACCTAAGCGATCTCTCTAGCCCTGGAAAGTCTTTATTATGCCCATGGAAATGCCCCTCCTGGCTTTTAAAAATCATTTTAATGTTTTTTTAAACTTCCAAAGAGCATTGATAATGTGCTCTCCCATCTCAAAAAACAGTTATTAGTTATGGATTTACTGGCAAACATAGGCTCTGTACTGTTTGTGTATTTCAAGCATCAGGTGGCACAATTTCCAGTTCATTTGTAGCCACCAGATGACTCTAGGGCTGAGTTGCCTATAGAAAATGCCGCCTCCAGCACACATTAGTGATGCTGGGTCAAGTGTCACTAACCCTCTCCATCCTATGACTTCCATCTGTAGATAGAGAAATCATGGCATCTCCTTAATCCACATACCAGGGCCACATGAGAGTCTCTACATTGTTTCTAGATAGTGCTTCCCTTGATCCAAAGACAGATCTCCACACTCTCTTGATGGCAAATTACCTACACTGCGCCAAATGACCAGACAGAAAAGGGATACCCATATTCATTGCTCCCATCGGAAAGGGGAGACTTGGGCAGTCAGAGAAGTTGCTGGCTGTATAGTCGTGGCTGCCCAGGTTCCTTGTCCTTTTGTTCCAGGATGATTTCTCTGCCACTGCTGTCCCTTTGATCCCTCAGTCTCCACGGGGGAAGGGTGATTCTAAGGGACTGGAGAGGTGGCTCAGTGGTTAGGGAGCAAGTCCTCTGCTTACAGAAGATCCACGTTTGGTCCCCAGAACCCACATCAAGCAGCTCCACAGCTACTTTTAATTACAGCTCCAAGGGCCTTATATCTCTGCCCTCTGAGGGCATCTAGACTTATATACATACACACACCTAGACACACACGCATGCACATAATGAAAAATAATAAAAATAAAACTTAACATAATTTTTTAAAAGTTATTTTGGAGTAAGGCTACCTTGTTACCCTACTGTTTGCTTGTTGAGCAACCATAGATTTTTCAGTTCAAAGTTTTGCAATTCTCTAAGATTTGTTTTTTTTTTCTATTTGATTTCCAATCTGTTCTATGTACTAATATGTATACTCATAGTTTGTTAACTTAAATTCATAGGCCTTTCATACATATATTCCAAACAGAAAATGCTCCGACTTTAAGTACTTGAGCTCAGTGTTCTGTGTATTCCTGTGTCCCTGCCATGTGTGTTGAGATACAAACCTGAAACTCATTAATTGCCTCCTGTCGGCCACCAAGTAAGACAGCCACTTTCAGACTTCTGTCACCATTAATTTCTGTCTAGTTTAGAACCTTGTTTAAATGGAGCCATACCGTATCTGTTGTTTTGGCCTTGTCTTGTTTAATGTTATGTCTGCAAGAGTCACCTGTGGAACTGCACAAACCAGTAATTCCTTCTCTTTTCACTACTGTTCAATATTCTATATGATGGCTTGTTAGTCAAGTTGGTGCATTGCCTATTTATTCATATGTGTGCATGAGTGGGCGTACGTGTGTACGTGCATGTACACGTGTGTATGTGGAAGTCAGGGTGTGGTTCCTCAGTACTGGTTACCTTTTCTGCTCCCTTCCCAGACTCTTCATCCCATCGCAGGGATTAGGAACATGCACTACTCCACCTGGTTTTTGTTTGCCGGGCCAGCATTGTGTCTCCCCACAATATCCCCAATATTGGTGCGTTTTTTATCTGCTTGTGGTTTGGGGCTACCAAGAATAACCCTGATTATTCTTGTACCTATTTCTTTATGGCCTAAAGCTCTCTTTCATCTTGACATATATTCAGGTGTGGAATTTCAGTTTCAGAGGGCACACACATTTATGCCTAGCTTCAGTAGATGTCCTCATTGTGTTAGTTCTCTGGGGTACATTTCAAAAGGGAGGCAGTTCAGTGGTTCCTGAACCTGTGGTGAGGCATCATCGATGGAGTGGAGCAGAGCTGTTCACCTTACGGCAGTGGAGAAGGGGGGTTAGGAATAAGACCTGTCTTTCTAGGTAGGGTATGACGTCAGTAACGTATCTCCTACAACTAAGCCTCACTTTCTACTTTCCACCGCATCCCCAAAATGCTGTCATATAATGAGTTCATCAAAAGACTGACCTTCTGATGAAGTCATCACCCCCTGATTCGATGACGTTCCCAAATCATATCAGCCGGTCATCCAGCCCCCAACACCTGAGCCTGGAACAGTATCTCAGATCCAAACAAACCATCAGTATTTTCTAAAGTAGTGTGGTACTGTTGTTTGTAGTCTGAGGGGGATAAATTGCTATAATCTAAAGTTCGATGAGATCACAAGTTCACAATAATAACAATAACAACAGCAACAACAATAATAATGCTTTTATGTTTTCTCCAACAATGCTCATGGGACCCAGATGAGGAATCTTTGTTCACAGTCCCTGAGGACAAGCCCTAGTTCTGCTCTTTGTACGCTGATCTCTGTTCTGGGAGTGTGAAATGGGATCTGCCTGGGCTTCTAGGAGGTGTGGTAGCTCCCTGGGATTCATCTTTTTGATTTTAACTGAGTCCCGCCTTCTCAGAGGTCTTCACTTATCAGCAACTAAAGGGCCACGTTTTCTTTGCATCCATGTGAGCCTTGGGATCGCTCTCTTAAAGGCCCAGTGATGTAAACATCCTTGGTTCTGAGATTGTGGGAAAGGGAAGGACACCTGGCAGTTTGTTTCCTGTGTTTCTAGAGCAGCCAGCGGGCTTTGTGCCAGGGGACAGTGATAGGAACTCTGCCTTATATAAGCATGTAAGGAAGCTATCTGAGGATCTTCACACACACACACACACACACACACACACACACACACACCACACACACACACACATGCACAAATGTACGCATGCACCCCAGTTGATTGTCATTAAGCAATGGATGGATTGATAATTCCAAGGTCAGAGAGTCCAGGAAATCCTGTCTGGGAGTCTGGCCTGGCTTGTGTTTCAGGGATGGAGTCCTGGGAATGAACTAGATAAGAGGAGGAAGAGGGTGTGCTGGTTACTCAGTGACCTAGAGGCAGACTTTGAAAACCATACCTTCAGTGTGTTATAGGATTGGTTAGCTTGATTTAAAGACAAAGGAGAGGTGGATACAATGTCTGTGGACACTGAACAGAATGGCCTGTATTCATCCTGACGTAGCTTGCGTGGAAGGTGGTCCAAACGCACTCTTCAAGTCCTGATACTTTTTTCGTTTGGCCGAGGCCTTTTGGTTCAGTTGCACTCCTCATATTCAGTGCAAAGGAGTCAGCTATAGAACTGCCTATCTTACTGGGGTATTTGACTGGAATATCACAGGTCTCACAAGGCTTGGAGTACAAACAGCAACACTGGATATGGATAGTATTATGTCAAATCACTGCTTACATCCACGATTGAAGACATTTCAAGTTCTGGGCAAGTTTCTCTTTTCTAGGAGTCTGTGAGAATTTTCCACACAGACTTTTCAAGACACCGCATGGGAATGAATGAACTAGCTACCTGAGAGAGGTTATGGCCACCATGGCTGGCCGTTTTTAGAAACATCCCACTTTCCTGCCTGGGCCCCAGCACCACGCCGCTCTGCTCTACAGCCCTGCAGAGCATTGCTCTGCTGTGGTCATAAACTGGGAAGCACCTTCTGCCTGCTTCTGCTAGGATGTGGGTCTTTGGTGCAGGAGAATTATCTGTATTCTGTCAATCATGTATTTTAATAAAATGCNGGGCCAATCAGCTTTATAACTTATAGAGATCTCTGTGTGATTTTCTTTGGGGCCTGCCAGTTGTGGGGTACTGGGCAGGACAGAAACTCCAACAAGCAGGCCCCTCATGTTACAGGTCCTTAAGTCCCAAACCAGCATGGCTTACACTCAGGCCTGCATGCTCTCCTGTGTATAGTGCCTTTAATTTCGGTCCTTAATGCTGTTGCCATGGATCCCTAACAACTCCTCCTACTCTAAAAGAAAATCTGTCTCAGCGTTATCTTCCATTGTGCTTGTCTGTCCCCTTCGTAACTCCAGCCCTTTTTTCTAGAACATTCTTACATCCAAACGTTTACCCATCCTTCCATCCAAAAGTGGCTCCCAGGTCATACGCTCAGGTGGTCAGTTTCTCTTGGCTATGAACAGAGAACTTTAGAATCCTAATCTTGGCTGGCCAGAATATCGTGGTAACTATATCTCTCAGCTAGTGACTAGCCTGAAGTCTGAGCTCCCAAAACCAGTTCCAGGAAAGTGTGACAATTAGTCTGGAAAAAAAAAATGTTGATCTTCCTGTTCCTCCAGGCATTTATCAATCAGCTTTGAGAAGAAGTCCAGGTCTGTGCTCTGTGTTCCTTATCTATAATGTTACCCCATTTCAGCAGGTTTCCAGATGGAAAGGGTTGAGAGAACAGGAGCGTGCATAGATTCCTATCTTGACCTTCATTCATATAAAGGAAGCCACGTCACTTATTGAACTACCCAGCCACATTCACGGGACCACACATGGTACGTCAGCTTTGTACAGATGCCTTGGCCTGCAGATAAAGTCCAGTGATCACTGAGGAAGCCCATGACATGGTCATGAAAACCTGCCATCTTGTTTTGAACTTGATGTCATTTTCTTGCCATTTTAAGCTCTCAATTAAAGAGGAAAAGGTGGTGCATGAAGTAATAGACACAACTCCAGGAATAAAGGAAAATTAAAATTAGATTGATTTTATGAAAAATAGCTAGTCATAACTATAAATACGTGGAAAACTGATATGACTAAGTCAGGGTGACTCTATTCAAGTCACTGTGGCATACGTAATAAAAAAAGATAGCCCATGAATCTCTTTTCATTATGGATTCATGTCATTTAGAGGAAGTATTTTAATTTTAGAAATCTACTCAACCCTCTGTCTCTTTTTATTCCAATTGCAGTGGGAAAAATACTTGTAAAGTTATATCTAAATGAATGTGCATAGGGTTCTTCCTTCTCTCTACCTTCTCGACAGTGTGGTATAGTAAGTATTTACACAGCACCTATGATGTACTGTTCTTAGAAGCAGTCTAGAGGTTGTTTAAAGTATATGGGAAGATGTGCCTGGGTTACATGTAAACATTATGCTATTTTATAGAAGGGACTTGCCCATCCGCAGAGTTCAGAGTGTTTTCAGATATTGCAACCAATATCCTGTGGCTATATGGAAGAAATGTGTTTCTTTGCTGATCAATGGTTATGATAGATTTTGGGCCAGATGTACAGAATGTTGTGGGGACAGACAGTTTGTTCCCTTGTCTGAGAGCAGAGAGGAAAAAAGAAAGGATCAGATGGAAGACCTCTTGGTAGCTAGCACCCATGAGGAAGAAGGGCAAGAGAAGAGCAGTCCAGCAGTTTCTGTGAAGGATGGGTGGAGACAGTAGCAAGATGCAGTGGAGGGAGAGCTCATTACGGCCTTTCATCCTTTCTAATGACGGTAGCTGGGCAGCAGTCTGAAGGCACTGTGAGAAACCCTGCACGCCATTAGCTTCTCAGGAGCAGGAACAGCACTGCTATTTCTGCCACGACAGCACATCCAAACTAACCCTGAACAGGGCAAGTCGGTTCCAAATGCCCGTAAAGCGATGGCTAGATAAATGAATGGATCCTCGGGAGGATACCAAGCAATCTCAGATGCATGTATGCCCACATCTCCAGGAATGAATAGGTGGATGCACAGCTCCTGTTTGATGACTTTTCAATTAGGTGACTTTTCAGACCATAAAACACACACATAGGTGGGCACGCAAAGCAGTTGGGCACGCACAGCACCATGAAATAGCAGGTAGGCCATTTATTTGTAAGCCCTGTGGCAACGGCTTGCTTGTTTATATACTGTAGGAAGTAATGATGTAAACACAGTTGGAGGACTTCCAAACCACAAAAGAATCTTTTTGCTTTCTGCTTTCAGAAAATAAAATGGTTTGTGGAACACCACTTGCCACAATGGTAGAGGCAATGCCACACAGAGTGCATTGGAAAGGAGCAGTGGGCCCTGGGAAAATAGGCTCATCTGAGGAAATGCTTGGAGATGTGTTAAGTTATTGAAAGGTTTGTCCTTGAAGCACTTGCAAAAATTAAAAAAAAAAACACTGCCTCCAGGATACAGTGTTGGTGCTCTGATTCTGCTGGTGTGTGAACAAATGAACTAAAATGGATCAGGACCTCCAGCACCTTCTATCCATCAGATATGTTTACTTAGAATATTAGCTGCTAGAAAAAACAAAATGGGAGAAGTTTGGTGTTGTCACAGCTGGGGTTAGGACAGGACATAGGAGAAAGGAGTAGCCTAAAGGCCTGTATGTTCTCATTTAAGAGCAGAAGATCCTATCTGGTCTTAGTCGCTACCATATATTCATTCTATAAGCAGGATATAGGCATGGCTAGAGAATATTCAGTTAGGAAATGAGCTTTAAGGGGGAAGAATGAGAAGGGGCGAATTTTCTGTGATCTTAAGGATCGCACATCTGTAACAAGAGCTGGCTGCATAGAACAAACCCTGCCTCACTTCAGGGCCTTGGGGTAGAGGAGAAGAACGCTAGACCATCTGAACTATTTCTTCTTACCTTTCTTAGCCACCTGTGTCTGACTTTGTCATTCTGCTTCTCCTAATCTGCCGGGGAAGCCCGTGAGTAGGACCCTAAGATAAGCCAGCACTGTGAAAGAATCTTCCCCGACCCCCAGGGTGGGTTCTGTTCTTTGTTCCCAAGCATACTAGACATGCTTTTAAAAAAAAANACACACACACACACACACTTATGGTATACCTGTCATGCATCAAGCAACATGAACACAAATATTAATATGACCAAATTATTTTCTCTTAGGGGCTTATAGTCCAATAGAAGAAATAATGTTTGTGAGTGAGAACTTAGAGGAGGGAGGGTGTAGAAGATGTGCTGTGGAAGGTGGTTTGCTGAGGAAGAGGGGTACTGACTAAGTTACATAGAGAAGACAGCTTAGAAAATCGACCCAGGGGGCCTGAGATGTGTGCCGGTGAAATCCCAGCACCATCAGTGGTTCTCTGCGCTATCCCCAACCCATCTTCCCTACCTAGTGGATGCTGTTCCTCCTGGGGGGCAGCTGGAGAACTGTGGCACTCCCCTTATTCACCCCTGTTTGGCATCACCTCCAGTGTGTCCCCAGTGCTGTTCCTGCCTGCGATTTCTTGAACTTAGTGACTGCTTCTCAGCTCAGCTCCTTGCAAAGTTCAAATCATTTAGCTGTTGTCTTCTAGGTTCTGAGACTGACGACTGGCAGTTCCCTATCTAGATGTTTAGAGATTCCTGAGTGGGTCTTGTCCTTTTTTGTGCCATACCTATATTTTCATGCAGCAAGCAGTCAAGTCTCTCTAAATAAAAATCCCCATATCTATAACCCCTGATATATAGTATATATACCATATTATATAGTATATATGCTACATACTATATATAGTATATATAGTATTTTAAATATATATATGTATATATATACTTATGGTATACCTGTCATGCGTCATGTATGACGCAAGGCTCACAGTAGAGCTACATATAATTTGTGCATGTATCATTAGGAAAAATTTCCCAGCTGATTCTACAGGGTTAAACTTTGACCACCACTGCCAAAGATGAATGAGGTGAACCAACATGTGACTGTTAGGCTAACTACCATTAAACCCATTAGCCCATAGTTGTAGGGTCACAATGAGCAGATATAACTACCAAGATAGAAATCAATTTCCTTCTCTTATTATAGTTGGCTGTGGTCCATGAGACTAAGTTCTTATTTGTGAAATTGGATAGAGCTGAGTGTTGCTGCTGGTCTGGGGTTCTGAAGATAGAAACAGCCTTCACCATCTCTCTGCCTCCTTCGTCCTGGCTTATCACAGCAGTGTTGGAAGTCACGTGCTGAGAGGGCAAAGCTCTTGTCACTCCAGGACTCCGAATGCCATCCTGGCACACAGCTGTCAGCTAACCTCCAACAGTCATTGCGGACCATTATGTAAGATACCAGCGAGAGAGCTTCTGTTCCCAAATGATGCCTGCATTCTGCCTGGGTTTGGCTCACCTTGAAGTTTCCGTCAACAACCATACAGCAGTAATGCCTTGGCAATAGTTTTGTGCCCGAAGAGAATCTGAATCCAGTCCTGAGCTAAATTAACTCCCCAAGACTTTGGAAATGATGCTTGGGAGGTCTGTCATCTGTGACTATACAGGGCAGCCCAAGAGCACAGGACACATAGGCGAACAGGCTAAGTAGGCCAGGCCCAAGCACCTCAGTCTTCCAGTGTTGGGTTTCACATCAGCTTCATGACAGACACCTAAATGGCTGCCCACTTGGTCTCATAAGCCAGAATATTAAGGGGTGACTGACACCTCATACTTTGAAAGATGTACCATATTTCAAAGCTGTGCCTCTTGTCTGGGAATCCATTTAACAGATGCCGAATCTGTCATTTTTGAGGCGATTAGGGACAGGCAGCTAAGGGATGCTGGTCATTTGCTGAAATTCAAGCTCGCTCATGAAGAACCTCCAAATGTATTGAATACAGAATGAGGAAGGTTGGGTCTGATTAATCATTTGTTAGTTATTTGCATAAACAGGAGGCTAAAACATGGTAGCTCTGCTTTATGGCCATCTGATCTTTAAAAGCCATTCAAGATGGGGTGGAGAGATGGCTCTGAGCTTAAGAGCACTGGCCACTCTTACAGAGAACCTGGGTTTGGTTCCCAACACCCATAGAAAAAATTTCAATGGTCTGTAATTCCAGTTCCAGGGCATCCGACCCCCTCTTCCAACCTCCATGGGTATGAAACACACACATGGTGCACAGGCATCCATGCAGGAAAAATATTCATGCATATAAAAAATGAATAAAGCCTTTTCCTAGAGCCCTTTACTGCCTAGAGAATGACTATCAGGACATGGTAGCTCTCATTGTAATAAAATCCATCCCTAAACACGGACCCCTGGAGCACATCTGCATCACATACACCAGAATTCCAAAGGAAGATTAGATCAGTGCTTAGTCCACATCTGCAAGGCCTGATGGGCTGCCTTTCTGATGAATTTGGTCATGGACCCAGTTCCTTCTCGTGGTTGCAGTAAGGACTGATACCCTCAGCAACATGGCAGTTCAAAAGCATGTATCAGTTGCCTTGTTAATCAGGGAGGTCCCTGCCTCCCCAGCTGATATAAAACCCAACTTCTGATCCCAAATACCATTTTGTATCATATGTCGGAAAAGGGCTCTTTAATGTCTCACTAGCCTTGAGACATCCACCCTGTGTTTCTTGTCTTTGTGGTAATTATTCATAGACCCTGTTAGAGAAATTCTGGCCTCTTCCCCACCAGATAACTGCTACAAAACATATTTAAACATGTACTTTCTCTATGTATAATGATTTTAAACACCTCCATTTCTAGAAAACCAGAAGTAACCTTTCTCCATTATTTTATTATACTCAAAAATTTGTAACTCCAGCATCTGGGAAACACTTGGGAAATGTGTGGGTATTTAAGATGGTCTCTCAGATACTCCTTTCTGTCAACAGGCAATCGCTGTCAATTCCCAGAGGCCCTTCGAGTCAGGGACACAGTCTGAATGGAGGAACTCGATGTTCTCACTACAAACACAAAACCTGGTGAACAAACTCTGCCAAACTATTTAAAAACAGAGCTTTTCCACAGTGTCCATTTCTCACTAAACCCGTTCTTAGAGGCGTGTGTCTACCTTTGCTCTCCATCTTACCCTGAGAGTCAAGAAAGTATCTAGGAGCTGATTTCACCATCCTATAGGACAACGATACCTTCCAATCCCTGATTTAAGAGGCAGGGATGAGCAGATGTGGACCTCGGCTCACAACCCCCACTGATAACCACACTTTGTAACAAATACGGTGCTGTCTTGAAACCCATTGCATTGCCTAGGGAAGTTTCATGGGAGAAGTGAGTGTACTAATATTTCTCTCAATATAATCTGTTAACATGGAGCCATTGTGCACACAGTAGTGTTCAGGGTACCTGCTTGGTGCCTCCCTCTTTGATTCTGAATGCCATGTTTTCATTGTCTCCAAAACTGACCTCCTACCTGATTTCCACATTCACCTGCATCCATTTCCAAATCTTCCATACTTTCTACCTCTTCTACTAGGGTTCGGACTTTGATTTTTCTTAAAATCTTCTGTCTTAGCTTGCCGACTGCCCACCTCTATGGAAACATGCCTGCACAGCTATGCACACAGCTACCTATGTGCACATATGTGCACACGCAGAGGGACAGGGTAATGAAATGGTTAGACAGGGTGAGTGGGTGTCAGTGGGTGACTTGAGCACTAGTTCCCTGCAGAGGAGGCAGTCTCTGAAGAGTCCTGAGCAGCAGAAGGGCAGTTCAGGGACACCTCTCTTTGTAAACACCATGTGGGTGATGCTTTGAAGGTGGTTAACACTAAGATGTGCGTGTCCCAGGCCAGGCTATAACAGAAGGCGTGTGTTACAAGTGAGCTGGTTGTGAGCCTGTGCTTATCACCTCAGTTCTCGGCCTTTTAATTCACAAGACACTCTTATTTTCTTTAATCAAAATACATTCATTTAAAACTGGGCCAGATCTAGAGACAGAAATATTCTTAGCCCCCCCCCCNCGCCTTCTGTATAGCGTTGTAACAACACGAGGCACCCTGTCTACCTCTGTGTTCAGCCCAGATATGCTGCTTTCTTGATTCACCTTTTCATAGCTAAGCCAAGTAGACAGGCTGGATGAGAATGGATGAAAACTGTGTGGAACTATTGGAGATGGACCCAGTGAAGGAGGACCAGGGAAGAGAAAGGAATGAGAAGAAGTAGGCCTTCACACAAAACATGGGGATGGGTGGATAATGAAAGTTATGAGGGGAAATGCGCCATGCTAGATAGAGCATGAGCAGATGACAGGAGGGTAGCAAGAGAAAAGTGAAGGCCGCTTGTGTGGCTAGAAAAGAGAAACTTGGTGACATTTTAGTTCCAACAATTAACATGAATGAAAACATAAAATGGCTGTTCAAAAGGGAAAATGTGCACAGCTGTAATGTCTCCTGCATGGAATCCCAACTGGAAGATGTAGTTGGTGAAAAAGAAAATATTCATAAATGCTCATCCTCTTCAAAACATACTTATGATGAAAAATCTGTTTTAGAATATACGGCTTTCCGTGTTGTCAGGATGACCATCGGGGGAGGAATTTAGTTGATATCATGAGGAAAAACTGGTGATGTCTAAAGCCTTATAACAAACTGTCCAGAACCCGAGATTGAAGCTCAGCATTTCAGAGTGGTTTACAGTGTGAATAGGAGATGTAAGAGCTGATTAATGACATTAATGATAGCTGTGCTCCATAGCAGTAATAACAGAAGTGGCTACGAGCAAGTAAACACCTCTAAAACATCTGCTAGAGCCGCAGATGAAATGTTTTTCCCTAAGAAGTTGGGAAAATGCAACAGGTCAAAATGCGAACAACTTAAAATCCTATTTAAACAATAAAGCGTGGAGATCTGAGTTCAGACCTCAGCACCACGGAGAAAGCTAAGCATAGTGATGACGCCCGCAGCCCCAGAACTATGGAGGCAGGGGCACCAGGTTCTCTGAGTTGCCTGTCTAGGCAGTGTGGCTAAATCACTAAGTTCTAGGTTCATTGAGAAACCCTGCCTGAAGAAAGAAGGTGGGGAGTAACTGAAGAAGACACCTACGTCGGCCTCTGACCTTACCCATCAGTGCTCACCCACTGCACACATTCATACAAACATGTACATACACATATACTGCATGTGCATGTACACACACACACACACACACACACACAAGAGAAGGGGTTCTTGGCTTATGAAATAAAGATTATAGTCATGTCCAGGACAGAGACTTTGAAGGTGGGAAAGTTCACTGTGGAACGGACTCATGGGCAGGAAGAATAAGAGAACAGAGAAAATGAGCTAACAAAAGCAAATGTTGAAAGACAAGGCTGCAAAATATTCTAAGAGCAGACATGGTTTGGGAAATGAAGAGCTCAGACAACTTCTAAACTGAGCAAACATTCTAGAGCAATGGACTTAGCCTTGTGCTGGATGAAAGGTCTTGTTTTGGGTTCTGAAGTTTGAACTTAGCACCCGTACACACAAAGCACACACTTCACCACCAAGTCACTCCGTGGCGACTGTCTGGGGGAAACTATGACAGATAGGATGAAACCAATCTTCAAAAGATGGCAGGAATTGGATACCGTTACTAGTACAGGTTTTATTTGCAATAAAGACTAAAGTTATTGTCTAGGTTAACCAGTTCCCTGTCACAGAGGGTTGTAATGTAGCATAACAGGAAACACAAAAATTAGAAGAAAGTCCCCAAACATTCCAAAGGAGGAAGATAATAAAATGGAGGTTTGAATTAAAAGCATTCTTTGATTTGATCTAGCAAATCATGATTTTTCTTGAAGTACTTGCAAAAACCTGAAGTGTTGGTCAAATGTGAGGAAAGGTCCAGAAGTTACCGTTAGCTGGCATGGCCATTGGTGAAACCATTGAACAGAAAGGGTAGGGAATGAATTCTGAGCACAATCAAAGTTGGCCCCTACTATCTGGTTTCCTTATTCTATTGATTTCTGCATCAGTCACCGCTAGCCAAGGAAACAAACAGGCGATGGATATTAAGAGATTTGTGGCTTGGGCCTGGCTACGTGATTAGACTCTGGCATCGTAGCAGCAGTTCCTGACTTCTTTCAGTGTGTAGCTTGGTGATCACAGGAGCGAGGTAAAAATGCACATCAAATGATGTGTTTAGAATATATTATTATAGACATATGTGTGGGTGTATCAGGAGATCAATGAAGAGCCATGGGATTGGCAGGCAGAATGGAAATGAACTTGTGCTAAAGATGTAGAAATAGATAATGAACCCGTGAGGACTTTTGTTATGCATGAAAGGTTAAAAAGAAAAATGGGAATAAAAATAAAATTAAAAAGCCAGCAAGCATGAGAGAGAAACATTTCTTATGCCAGTTTTCTTCTTACATATTCATGATACGCGGCTTCTCCCCCAAGAGTATCTGTGATCCCATCAATGGGGATGATCTCTTTTTATGGCCTATTAAAAACTACCAGTCTCGGAGGCGAGCTGTGCATCTGCTAGGCTCTAGGAAAGAGAATCGTCTCTACAATTTTTTTCTTCTAACTTCCAGGATTGCTGCATTTCTGCTTTCAGTAGTCAGAAGCTAGCACAGCTTGGCCCTGGAACTCTGACTCAGGGCAGTGACAGAATGAAGAAAAGACAGACACAAGGACAGGACAGACGCAAGGACAGGCGGGCTGTGTGCACTCTGGTGGAGGTGCACCAACCACCCCAGTCACTGAGGACCTCAGAGTGTGTGTTATGTGCAGCACACTCGAGAGGAGGATGCTGGAGTTGCTATTTTTGCATACACGGGTCAGTCTTTCGTAGGCACTTGTACTTTGACCTAAGGAAGGTGATGCTTTCCCAAGACCTACCTAAGGGAAGGGCTTTGCCAGTTTCCCATGGGTCCTGAATCATGGTGCGGCTGCCTCATGTCAAATCCTACACATTCACTCAGAGCTACACTCACATGGTCTTCACTCACTCACTACGAGAAGGTGACAATGATGGTTGGATCTAAGTGTAACTGACTTGCCAGATGCCAGGGTCAGCTCAGAAAGCTCCGCTGGAAAGAGATCATTTCTATTATGAATATATCCATCCAGAAAGGGTGAAGTATGGTTCCTTATCCCTCAAAATAAACCAAATTAGCCCTCAGAAATTTAATATGGGTGATGGGCTGAAGGGAGCAGACGTGAATTCAAAGATGTTCAATTCACAATCATGGTTTGTTTGTAGGGATGCAGGAATGGGTCCTAGAATCAGGAAAGGTCATGGACATGGGATTTTCATTTCGGAGTTCTGTTCAATAGTTTAATTTTCTTTGGGACCATCTTCCTTTGCTTCCTGAAACACATGGTAGACTAAACCATGGGATATTGGTCCTAGGTGGTCCTAAAGTTATTAGCAATGAGCTTTAGAGAGAAACTCCTGGTTTCAAGCCTGGTTAGAGGCTTTGGTTGAAGTTTCGGCCTAGCCAATCAGTTCAGGACCAAGTCCAGGAAAGGAAGGGCTTTGAGAATTGCAATGGAAAGATGTATTGTGGACTAATGAGTTCATTCCAGGGAATCGCGTGCAAAGAGAAAGGTCAGGGTTGGCATATCATAAACCTCTAGTTTCACTGTGAAAATCTTCGCTTTTAAAATATATATTTATTCTTATTGTACATGCATGTGCCTGTATGTATGTTGTATGTACCACCTGTATGCCTAGTGCACACAGAGGGCAGGAAGTGGCATCCAGTCACATACACTTGGAGTTATAGACAGTTGTGAGCCCCCACACTGGTATTAGGAACCAAATATGATTCCTCTGCAAGAGTGGCAATACCTTGTACTGCTGGGCCATCTCTCTGGCCCCTACTTGTGAAAATTTTGATTTCTATATTTAGTCTTTTCTTTGTCCTAACCTCTGGGATGCCTGTTATTGCCACATCCCTAGGAAACAGATATAGTGAAATCTTTAGAAAATAACAGGCCATGTAATTAATTTGTTTTCCTATTTTGGTAAAAGAAAAAAATCACAGTGGCATAGTTAATTAAACAGTTACCTTTTCCTTCCCTGTTTCATTCCAATCTGCTTACCCTGAAAATTAAAAAAAAAGTTAATAATAATAATAATAATAATGATAAACAGATAATCACTTACTCAGTTACTCCCTCCTGTGTGCTTAGCTGTTGGGAATCCAGATGAAGCAGAGCAATGGATCTTGAGACAGAAGCCTTCTTATCTGTTGGGAGAGTAACATGAAAGGTCAGAGAGAAGACTCTACATCAGGATACTATTCCAATGTGTATGTTAGTATGGCGAATTTAATTTTATGATGTTCTGGATAAGTAAAATACTGGGTCCCTGGTCCCTTGGCCCCTTGTGCATCTGCTAGGTCAGTCGTTTATGACTACCCAGGAAAAGGCTCGCATTCTATGTGTGTCCTCCTTCTCCAGGCAGGGAAGACAAGGGCCACAGGAACTGGACAGAGACACTAGGAAGTGCATGCTGGGAAGAAAGTGCCTGTGTGTACTGAAATATTTCTGAGCCTGTCTAGTGGGTTTTGCAATCACATTTATTAGATTTCTCTCTCCATTACGCTGTACTACTTCTCCCTGGACCTATAAGTGATGATAATTACTCTATTTTCCTAAGCGTTAGGCCTTGTAGCCGTCATACAATAGTAATATATTTTACATGAAAATACCCTAATAAGAATGCTGTATATAAGATTAGGTGGGTTATTTTTTTACAAATTTAATTTAAAAAAGCCAACGGGAGGAAAGACATATCCCAATGAGATTACCCACTGACTTAAGTCCTCAAAGTGGGATATTGCTAGAAGGTTAATTTTGCCCTCCTCACTGCCTTGCTCCCTGTTCCCAGAGGGCTTTGCAGTGTTCTCAGAACCTATACCTGAGTACTCTTAAAGCCCCGGGGAGCTGGTGGGTGGGTAGAGGTGAAGCTGACAGTGATTTTTCTTAGTTACTTGGTGTTGTCTGTCTCTCGTGGGCTCTGTGAAGAGCAGTTGAGAAAATAGACTCTAAGTGAATGAGTTTAGAGGTTTGTGGGAAAGAGGATTGACAGATTAAAAAGTAATTCAGTGTGTCTTGGCCCATTTTCTCTGTCTTTCATAAGAAGTTCAACCCAGGAAAATCTTTATTAGTTTTCTCGACAAGAGGTAACCATGTGGTTTTGTTTTCAGTGGTGCACCAGTGGTTTTCAAGGTGGGTTACGTAAGAAAGACTCAGCTCAAGCTATCTGATAAAACTAGAAACTGAATTTGAGTTTTCAAGGTAAGATGTCACATCATGCTTCTGGGGAGATGGAATGGGGCCTCTCTCAAAAATACCACAGGAAAGAGAGCCCTACCCATGACTCTTGCATTCCCTGCCAGCAGTCTCAAGGGCATAAAGGATCTATTGGAAAAATCTTTATTATGACAAAGTGGATATAAAATGTGAATTTAACAAGGATAGGGCCTGCGGTGTTTTTATTTCTTTAAACTTTACTTATTTATTATGTGTGTGGGTGTTTTGCCTACATGGATGACTGTGCATCACATACATGCCTGGTGCCTGCAGAGGCCAGCAAAGGTCATTGGATGCCCTGGGAATGCAATAAAAGATAGCTGTGAGTAGCCTTGTGGGTGCTGGGAATTGAACCCAGGTCTTCTGCAAGAATATCCAGTGCCGGTATACTTGTTTATATGTATTCTGGATGTTTCTGTAACATTGTGTGAGTTTAACGTTAGGTTAATACTTAGATAAAGTAGATTGATATCCACGATATGCATGGGCCTCTGTCAATCATCCAAAGGCCTTGGCTGGACAGAAGACGGAAAGAGCTTTTCTAAGACAGAGAGGATGCTGCTAGCAGAGAGCATTTGGACTTGGACTGTGGACTTGCCTTGTGAATCTTGTATTTCCTAACTTACATGACAATATCAGCCAATCCTTAAAATAAGTCTCCTCATCTTCTTTTGGTTCTGTTTCTTTTAAGAATATCAGAGCTCCATTATTTAAACAGAAAAAGAGAAGGAATGTTAAGGTAAAAGCCACGGCTCCCTTAAGAGACTGCACAAAGAAAGCCCTGGGGTTGGTCTTTGGTGCTGGAGAAAATAGGGTGCAATTCACACTTCTCTCCCATTTATTTAAATGGTACTTATGTACTACCTCCTCTGAGATACTATGTTTTTAAACGTACAAGTTTGTAATCATTTAAACAGTGCTTTAGTTAAGCAAGAACTTAGTAAACTGGAGGAAAAGCTGCAGTGGAGTAGATTATATGGAACAAGGTTTAACAAACATTAACCATGAGCTCGGGTTCAGTCTCTGGCCAGGTTGAACTATGTCAAACTGCCAGTATTTGAGTGTGTCTGACTTAATTTTTAAAAACGGCAATTTCACATGGCTCATTTATATTTCATTTTCAACATCATGAGTGGGAAAGAGCTTTTCTGGGTTCTTCCCCATACAATAAAATGCCGTGGGATCATAGACATAAATAATATCTCCCCCTTAGCATATCCCTCTCATACCACGCAGTTTACCACGCAGTCCCACACAGGCATTCGCAGCACAGCTACTGAGTGTTGGTTGATGTCTACTCTGACCGTAGATGTGGTGTTGATAAACATGCCAGGGATCCTCAGTAGGGCAAGGTCCTCAACTGTGCAAAGGTTCCTGTTTGGATCACACATGCCAGTTTAGGAAACCAAATTTCTTTCACTCATGTGCAAACATAATAGCATACATACATTGCCGTTCTCATATTTATGATGGAGAAGATGCAAGCCATATGGCTGAACTTACTTGTCGCGATTTATGTAACTTAATGGAAGGGGCCGGGTCTGTGTTCCATGCTATGCTGCTTGCCGTCAGCAGACGAAATGCGGCTTGCTTTCATCTTCCTCCTTCCCACAGATTCTCCCATTTTGGATTCTTTCAACACTGGACCATAATTTGCTTAGGTAGAAGGTGCCTGTGAACATTTCCAAGGCTTTGTTTCCAAGTCGGGGCGTGGGGGGAGTCTAAGCCGTTCCTTGTACCCTCTGGGGAATGGTCTCAGTGACTCCGGGTTGGTTCTCTCTTTTTTCAAAGCAGTACTGATCTTGTTCGTGCAGATGCACGTTTGAAAACACGGCCATCTGCGTAAAACAGAGCTGGCAGCGTGGTCCCCTACAGCAGTTGCTTAGAATATTCCCTCATTTGCATGACGCTTTCAGAGAAAAGGCAGCGCGAGAGCATCCATGAGGCGTGTTACACAGAGAGCTGAATTTAGACCGTGTGGGGAATGTGGGAGAAGCGTCTGTTAGGGACTTCTTAAAGGCCTGCCTGCGGTGCTGGAGAGCAACGGGGAGTAAGTAGGAAATGATGTGGCCCATGGGAGACCAGCCGGGCCCTTCACACAGCGGAAAGGAATGTTCCCTTCCAGTCAAGGAGTGGACTGGCAGTGGTCTTCCAGAACATGCTCTAAGCTCTGTGCAGAGCCTGACGCCCAGAGTAGGGAACACACTCCATGCATGTATGAAAATGCCAGAGGAAAACCTATTATTTTGTACACTTATGCTAAAAAAAATTCCATAAAATTCAATAAAGAAAAGATATTTCTAATTATACTTTATTTGGACATATTTCTTCTAGTTTTTTTGGGGGAAATAAAAGGTCAGCAGAATGTTCTTTGTCACCACAGGATGCCTCAGTAGCATAGGACAAATTAGAGGCTTCTCTTCTCTCCTAACCTTTGTGTTCAGCACCTTTGCTGGTGCCTCTCTTTGAAGGAGGAAAAGAAATGCAGATCTTTTTCGTTACCTGCCCATGTGCATCTCTTGCCACTGCTGCGGGACCTCACAGGGCAATGTTGAGAGTATTGTGACTGACTAACTTCAATGTTAGTTCACTAGTTCTATAAATATGCATTTTCTTTCCTGGGGATTTATTTTTCAGGCATTTGCCTAGACATTTATAGCAGCTTCGTTCCTCCTGGCTCAGTGCCATTGGGAAAATTCTGGCACAAAATGGATATTAGCAGGCTAAAGTATAAGATCCATTTCCTTATACTACGAATTGCCAGTTCATTCCTGCCCACGGAATCTTCAGATCTTAAGGAGAAAACACTGGACCTGCGAAGCAGAGGTCAAACGTCTGCAATCTTGCCTTGCCAGGCAGGCTGTGTATCAGAGATCTCCAGTGCTGATGTCGCTAGTCACTCTGCAACCCGACAGCTCTGCGTTCTGACCTCTGAACCCCAGTCTCACAGACAGTGCGTGAGCTCAGCTTTAAACTGACAGAATCATAGCTCCCGCCCACTGCTGGAAAACCAAATAAGACAATAATCGAGAAAAGACTTCATAAGCCAAAAAAATGCTATATGGGATTTTGCTGAGGTTAAAGTCTCTGTATTGAAAATTTTGAGCTGTCTTCTCTCTTCTTTTTGTTCTGTGAGTGAACTTGTGTGGTATGTAAAGTATAATAAGACTATACATATGCATAAATATGTATACAGTGTATCAGTTAAAAAGCATAAACACTACTAATTAAATGTTTCTAAGAATTGCTATGATTGGTCTTTTAAAAGCCTCACACTGAACACTGGGTTCAGTCCATTGCACTGCTACATAAAATAAAGCTAAATAAAATGAAAAATAAACCATAAGACTACATAGAGTCTTGTGAGGGGTAGGCAAGCTATGACTCATGGATCAAATGTGACAACTTACCTATTATATTTTTTTGTAAATAACATTTCTTTGTAACACAGCTATGTCCATTTTTGTTCTTAATTGTATATGTCTGCCCTGATATGAAATGATAGGGTTAATTACTTGCAATCAAGAATCTATGGCCCCAAAGCTTAAAATAGTTACTCTCTGAGACAATGAAGATGGTGTTTGCTGATGTCTCAATTTAGATACCAGCGTTTTGGCTAAACAGAAGATGCTGTAAAGTCTCAGTGTGAGCATCTCTGTGGTACTCACCACTCTGGGATGGACCTTTTGACACACTGGTGAGGGAAATGGTGTGCTTCCTGAAGGAAAACCTGGATAAGCCATGAAGAGTTTGAAAGATTTGCATCAGTTTCAATCACTGAATATGGATGTGATGCTCACTGACAGCGTTTACTCCCCAGACTCTTAAAAAACTGAGAGAAAGCTCTCTTCCCTCTAAGATTTCTCTGCTAATGCTTATTAAAAACACAGATATGGGATATAGGTCAGTTGTAGAGCCTTTGCCTAGGATGGCCAAGGCCTTGCTTGGGTTTGATCCCTAGCCCTCTTGAAAACAAAACTAAACTAAAACAGAAATAGACCAGTTTACAGAACCTTGGGTGAGGGTGTGGGGGTTTTCCTCCTAGGTCATTACTATGTTGTGGTCCATTAAAACAGACTGTTTAGTGGTGGTTGTTAAGGTGTAATGGGGTCAGCCCCCTGTGTGAATCAGCATACTGTAGTTTCTTTGTAGGCTTGGAGCCTTTCCAAGTTTACCTTGGGTTGATTTGATCCCCGGCTTTAGGTCACTCTATAATCCCGTCAATCAAATGATTCTGTTTCCTTGGTAATTGACACAGACACAAAGTCTACAGACTCAGAAGGTCAGGACTAATCACAAAAATTGAATATAGTGTTTTCAAGTTCTCTTTCTAGAAGTAATTCATTTCGTAGTGAAAGTCCTTGGGCTGGGATGTGAGCTTTTGCCCAGCAATCACAAGGCCCTGAATCCCAAACTAGAAAATAAAACAAATCAAGGAAGTTCTAGAATTTAATAATCTCAGGAATTATAGACTAGATGAATGATCTAAAAGCCTCAGGAAGAAGATGTTTCTAGTAAAACAACTAAAATTGTAGACAAAACACTTTGCCTCAAGAAGAAAGAAGCCAAGGAAATGGCTTGCTAGTTCACGGTCTGGGCTATGATTAAAAATGACTTGATGACAGAATCTGTTTGCACTCATTAGTCTCCTACAGCCGGTGTACACACATAGAAACAACAAACACAATTGTAGTCAGTGAGCTCACTGAGGGTACCTTCCTGGGTGTCTGCATTCTTGCCCAGGAAGGTGGTAACCCATGGTAACAGGAACTGTGTGAGGGAAGTGTGCCATGTTTCCTTGGTGAGGAAAGTTGTGTATTTCTCTCCCGCTTTCATTGTTTGCTGGGAATGCACTGTGTCACGTGCCGTAATGAATGCACTGTGAGATGGTTACCAGTGAATGGCATCTACTTAACAGCTTCGCAGGTTCACTCTCGAGGCTGCTGAGCTGTTGGAAGATCAGGTGGGGGGGGGATCCTGTGCACAGATGCAGAGGCACAGTCTGTGCTAAGCAGACTGTTTCCTCGCCCGTAGAAGTGTGATTTGGGTGATCATAAAGCGACCTGATTGCTTAAAAAAACAAAAGCCAAGAATCATATTTATGAAGAAACAAGCTGTGCCCTCTATGTACACCAAGGTTAGCATGCACGCATGAGCCTGCTTTACAGATAAGTATGGCCCTGAGTGGACAGAGAATGTTGTTTTTCTTGGTGGGCTAGCTACTTTGATTTAAAAACAACAACAACAACAACCAAAAAAACAACAAAAGATCTATCAAACCACAAGATGATATTTGTTTCCATATAGGAATGGAGAAAGTACTGTTTGTGTTTTCATGGTTAAATCTACTTGAAAAATAGGAAAGTCTACAAAACCGATCATTAAATCTGAGACCACAGGCTGGAGAGGGAAGGGATCATTGTGCTTGACTCTCCACAACAAGACTCAGTGGTAACTCTGCATGCTTTAAAAGGAAGTGTTAACTTTATGAGGACGAGAAATTAACAGTGACTCTTTGAGTTTGAAAACTAGAAAACCACTTTCATGTGAAGTGGCCTTGCTCTTCCTTATAGTCTGCATGTGAATACGAATCAGAGCCAATGCTGCTGGGAGGGGGGATATAATAAATTTGTATTTGTGGTGTAGACCTATCATCATTTGCCTGCCTGCCTGCCTGTCCGTCCGTCCGTCCGTCCGTCCGTCCGTCCGTCCGTCCGTCCATCCATCC
>LOEQ01000650.1:109154-122661 GCA_001685075.1 Bramus lutescens | reverse complement strand
ATCTATCTATCTATCTATCTATCTATCTTCTATCTATTATCTATCATCTATATCAATCTATCTAATCTTATAACCTATCATTTATCTACCATTAATAATCTATCTGTACTTTATAATCTGTCATCTATCTTTCTATATATATCTATGATACATAACAAAACTGTTAGCAGTTAAATTTGGGAGAGCAAATAGAGTTGGGGGGCTTACATCTATTTTTACATCTGTGGACTGCATGGAATTAATGTAATAATAACTTTATTGTTTAACAATATCAGAACTCATGTAGGGAGTAGGGTCTCTGTTATTCATTTTTTAGCATTTGAAAACCTTTGGTATATGTTATTGAACAATTGCTGTTTACTATACTGTGGTGGTAGTTGGCAGCCAGTTTAGCTATACAGAGCAAGAAAGATTTTCTCCCTTTTTAATCTATAGTTAATAACGGTGTGAGGTAGACCTAGCATCATCCTGAGCCCTCCAGCCGTCTCCACCCCCACATTGTCTGCATGTCCAGAGCTGTGCATTTAATCCCCACAGTCACTGGGTATAATTTCATATCCCAATCATGCTCAGAGCTGAATAGGGCTAATACCCAGTAGACGGGTAATTGAAAATATCAGGGCTTAAAGTCCAGGGTTTACATTTTCTAGTTGGCTCAAAATCCTATAATCATGAGAGCCCAGACTTATAGGCTGTGTTGTCTTTCATGCAGAGGAGACAATGGTTACACAGCTGCAGAAAATTACTACTGGAGAATGTGAGGCGAGGAAGAGGAGGGATGAAGAAAGAGGCCAGAATTCAAGTCCAGATCATATAAATACATAATAATCTGTAACATTTGGATTCTTAATTTTTTGTGTGCATCGTATGTCCATAGCAGTGCACAAGTAGGGTTTTAACCAATATGCAAACGTTTATTTGCTATCATATTATGAGACAAAGTTGAGGTAAGATTACTGATACTCCTAACTTAGGGGCATTGTGATTAGGTCACTCTGGAGCCAGTCCACTTTTGGTTCAGCCATGGGATCAATAGTGTGAGGGAGATTAATCCCAAATCCACTTATATGAAGTGGAAGAAGAGAAAATATTGATTCCCTTTTCTGGAAATGCTGCAGTTGCCCCACAAGCAAGGTCCTGGCACCTTGTTGCATTGGCTTCTGGTTTCTGATCAGCTCTGAAGGTTGGTGTAACTCTTCTCCAGAGGCCTTTGTCTCTGTAGCAGGGGATGGCTCTTGGAAAGCCTCATGAGGCCATTCTCCAGTCTGGAAGAATAAGGACAGTCTTTGCCCAATTTCTGCTCTGAGCCCAGTCCAAAGAAGTCCCTGTTGGCCTCTTGAACTCATTGTCCAGTTTCATGGTAAGCCCCTGGTCCTCTAGGTATGTGGTGTGTGATTGGCTGCCTGTGTAGTTGAGACTGTAATATTATGGAATGGCATGATTGGCAGTCCAATAATTCTCTCTGGAGAAAAGGAGAACAAGCATGATGAGAAGGTAGGAAGGAGCTGCATTTGCAGGAGGCATCAGAAGCCATCCTGCCCCCCTCAGACTTGCCATAGATGTAACGCCACCCACCCTGCTTATATCCATGTGTAAGCTGGACCCATGCTCTCAAGTATATTTCATTAATAAAAGACATCAATTGCGGGAGAATTGTCTATATTCTGTCAATCATGTTTTAAATAAACGCTGATTGGCCAGGCAGGAAGTATAGGCAGGTCAACCAGACAGGAAGTAGAAGTAAGTGATGCAATGAGAACAGGAGAATTCTGGGAAGGAGGAAGCTGATTCCTCCCACTCCTGCCCAGACCCCCGAAGCAGCAGGATGTGATCTGCCGCACTGAAAAAGGTACTGAGCCACATGGCTAACAAAGATCAGAATAATGGGTTAATATAAGCTACAAGAGCTAATAAGTAGCCTGACCTAATGGTCCAACCAGCTTTATAACTTATGGAGATCCCTGTGTGATTTTCTTTGGGGTTTGCCGGCTGTTGGGTACCAGGCAAGACAGAAACCCCAACAAGCAAGCCCGCTCATGTTACAATTAATTAAATCCAATTCCTCCTCTAAGAAATTCCTTCCATATGTTACCATTTTATTGACTTTTTATGTTTATGAGTGTTTTGCCTTCCTATGCTGTGTACCACATGATTGCCTGGTACCTGCAGAAGCCAGAAGAGAACACTGGAGCCCCTGGGATTGGAGTTACAGACAGTTGTGAATTGTGTGCATGCAAGGAATTGAATCCAAGTCTTCTGGAAGATGAATCAGGGCTCTTGATCACTAAGCTGTCTCTCCAGCCCTCTTCCATATTTTATATAACTGAAAATCTCAAAATCCATACCTGTCTTATACCAATCACTTATATTTTAAAGGAAAAGTCTTTGTCCTCCTATTCTCCAAATCAATTAAGATTATTGAGACACCAAACATAAGCAAAATTAGGTTTTAACAAACTACTTAGGTGACAAGTCACACAAAAGCCAGAAGTTAGTCATGAATATAGAGGGTTTTTATGTTTTCTGCTAAGTGTGTTTTATTTCATTTTATTTTATTTTAGGAAGATAAGAGAAACCACCTCTAAGTAGGTCCAGTTCAGGTGAGAGACTTGGTTATTAGGATCAACAGCTTCCCATCACTCTATGGCATTCTGTTAGTCACAGCAAAATGGGGAACATCTGAGAACTCTAATTTTTAAATCTAAAATTTATTAAACTATTATGCCCTGTGATGAACTGAATGAAAATGGTCCCACAGGCGCATAGGGAGTGACTCCATTAGGAGGTGTGGCCTTGTTGGAATAGGTATGGTCTTGTTGGAGGAAGTGTGTCCCTGGGGTGGGCTTGGAAGTTTCAGAAGTTCAAGCCAGGCCCAGTGTCATCCTCTCTTCCTGCTGCCTGCTGATTCAAATGTGGAACCCATGGCTCCTTCCCCAGCACCATGTCTGTCTGCATGCCCCCATCCTCCCTGCAGGATGACAATGAACTAAACTTCTAAACCTGTAAACCAGGACCAATTGAATATTTTTCTTTACAAGAGTTGCCATGGTCATGGTGTCTCTTCACAGCAATAGATGCTGGAGGATGGAACCCCCCCCCATCCTTTTCTGAACAGTACTTTGTAATCAATTTATTGCAATTCAGCTAATTTCCTCCCTAAGCTCTCGGTGAATTCTTCTAACTTTTAGAGTTATTTCAAGGCTCAGTCTAATATGGAAGCTGATCCAGGATATCTTTGTTTTTTATTATTTATTATGTTTTAAGTAACTCTGCAAGTATAAAACCATCTAAATGGCTTCTGGGAATGACTTAGGGAATGAGTTCTAGAATATTAAGGCTAGGAGCAAACAATTTTCTAAGCACGCTATCAAGACTTTCCCCCACCTTTTTTCTGAGCAATGTATATGAGTCTTTGGGTCCACTGAGTCTCGAGTCAGGACAGGCACAGGGGCTAAGACAGCAGTTAGATGGATCAGCTTTGCTTGTGGTATGTTTCCTGGACAGTTTCATAACTGAGTCTGCTTTCTCGGTAACGTCAGGCTATGCTGTGATAGTGTTGCTGTGAACGTGAATTGCATAATGTTTATAAAGGATCCATCCCAGAACCAGATACACAGGGAAGATTTATAAATATGTGTTTGTTTACGTTGCTGTAGTTATTTTGACCACTACAGTATAGTTCATAAAAAATCCATGCAGAATTAGATTACCTCCTTTATCAACATCTAGTTCTGTATGCTAATTTTTAGATCCTGGTTGTGCAGGTTATGTTTTGATGGCATGACATGAACTGGAGTCTTCTGAAAAAGGGAACTTCAGATGAGGAGCCACTTCCTTTAGATTGTCCTGTAGGCATGTCTGTGTGGCGTTTCCTAGGTGATGGATTGATGGGAAAGGGACCAGTCTACTGTGGCTACCACCCCTGGGCAGGTAGCCCCGAATGTAAAAGAAAGGTAGCAGAAAGGGAGCCTGCAAGCAAACCAAGAGGTTCCTGCCTTGATTTTCTTTAAAGATTAACTACAACCTGGAAGTCTGGGCTAAATAAATGACTTCCTCCCCCAAGCTGGTTGTGGCCAGCGTTTTATTGCAGCAACAGAAAGCAAACTGGACCAGAGGTTCTGGCCTTGGTCCAGGGTTTTTAGGAGAGGCTTTTCTTCTTTGTTTTAGGTGTACGACTCCGTTAAGTGATGCTTGTCCTCGCACTGTTTCAAATGTTTCTGCCTTTGCTCCGGAACTGCCACCTACAGATCTCGAGTGATCTGTTTGCTCTTCCTCACATAGGGAATTCCTGAGTTCTAGGACTGGTTTTATCTCCCTTGGGAAAGCTGTGGGTTTCCTCTTCCCATAACAAAGTGAATGAGGAGGCTTATCGTACTTTTCCCTTGTTTATCACGTGATTGTAGTTGGCCTTTTCGGTCACTCCCAGTCACGTGACCTGGCTCATTGTGTTTTGACTTTTTACTTTTCTCCTCCCATTAAAACTCCCCGTTAAAAAATTTATTTTGTTGATTTAGTTTATCTTCCACCCTGCTTCATATCATTTGGGGAAGAGGGGAACTGTGTACAGAGATATTTTACTTCTTAATTTTTATAGAAGTTAATGCAGAAACCTTATCACTCAAATAGTGTCTTATGAATTTTTATTTGGAAGCTCACACCTGTTTATTTTGATTATCCACAACTCACTTAGCCTAACTAAGTCTTTTCGCTCTGTTTATTCCTTCCCATGTTTGTTCAATGACTATTTCCAGCTTGTTGACAAAATCAAATCTATCACTAGTAAGCTTGTGTCCCGTCTGGGAACTTCATTCTTGACACTGGGCCTAATGGTATCAGTGCTGCTTTCCATGTAAATAAAATGAAATTTAAGTCGTATGCTGTCAGCTTTGACCTGAAGGAAATGCTATTTGGATGAAGGGCCTGGTCCCTCCCACCCCTCTTCCTCTGCACCCTACAGGATTGGTTGCTCTGTCTGTCCATCACTGCGGTGACTTTCCTACACCAGCTATGGAAGATCTTGCTTAGTGTCTGTGAGGAACAGTAGGAAGTTTGTTCCTTCCTCTCTAACTGTACTATCAAGGACAGGAGAAAATATGTCTTGAGAATTCCTTGCTGACACCCCTGCACATGTGTGCCATTTTGATCTATACTTCCAAGATTTTACTCAATTCAATTTACTGCCCTCATCTACTGTTGTTAAGTTTCCTTCCCCATGGCTGTTTGGGGTAACAAGAGGTCTTTTATTTCATTATGTGAGGAAAGGTAATGCAATATTAATCACGATTATTTTATTCATAGACATCACTACCTCAGAAGAGCCTGAACCTCACCAGGGATGGGTCTTTCTGCTTTCAAGCACACATAAACGTATGCACTCACAAACATACACATACCAAGGTACAATACACTCTCATACACATATTAACATACACACATGCACACAGCACACACACTGGGCTCTGTTCTGTTGTTACCATCTTAAAATTCTTAATAACTTAACACAAACAGTTCCTCAGTATCATTTATGTGCAGCCCCCACGTGTTTTATAGCTGGTCCTGTGTATGGTTCTGTGCTCATTTGGATCTAGAAGCAGATTCTTGAAGAAACAGACTTTTGAACACACCCCTTTTAGCTCTCATCAAACGCTCACGAAGCAGCATCCGTGGAGACTGGCTGCAGGATGCGTGGCTTTTCCACTCCTCTAATCACGCTGAAGATCAATTTCTGGATTAAGTCAGCCCGGTTCTGATAGCATCTGGGCCTGGCCATTGCCTTTCACTCCCCATCCCCCATGGCGTTATTGAATTCCCTGGTAGTGAAGGCCACCTTAACAGCCTGTGTGACACATTTAGCCGCTAACAGGAAAGATGCTGCGTGAGTGTTCTTCATAACATTACCCACTGCCCATACTGTCAGACATAAAAAAGACTTTCCCTCGTTGTTCTCGGCCCCCGAGACTGCCTTCCTGGGCAGTTTAATTGGTTTGGTTTTTAGACTCAGGATCATGTGATTGCGCCTTCTTTTTCGTCTTGATTGCAAGGGTACTTGGAAATATGTGACTCCCTACAAAATACGTAAAATCATCATAGTTTGCATTTTGTGTGGTAGCTTCATCCCTGCTTTCATCTTATCACATATAGATTTTTAGTGTGTGTGTGTGTGTGTGTGTGTGTGTGTGTGTGTAGACCAGGCTGACCTTGATCTAACAGAGATCTGCTGTTCTCTGTTTCCAGAGTGACAGATTAAAGGCATCTGCCACCACTGTGTGGCCTGTCACTTTTTATTATTAATTATTTGGTTTGAGATGGGGGGTGGCTGGTCTGGCACAGGTTGGCTCAGTCTCTCTATAAAATGAAGACAACCTTGAGCTTCTGATCTTCCTGCCTTCGTCTGTCCAGTGTGCATCCTCGTTATTTGTTTATGCTGAGGATCAAACCCAGGGCCTCATGCATGCTAAGCAATCACTTTGCCAACTGAACTATATCCACAGCCTCTCCAATAGTATACTGTTTTTAAATAGCATGGTGTTTTTCTCATAGCATCTTTTATTTCATAAGTTACTTTGAATTTGTTCTAGAATATGGTGAGTTATTCTAATGCTAATGAAATTTAATTCTAATAAAAAAGTTATTAAGTATGTTTTGTTCCTACCTATTAACATATGGAAGAATACAATTTCTTTGGAGTCAAGGTCTTTCCATGTAGCCTTGACTCACCTAGGATATTAGACCAAGCTGGTGCTGAACTCACAGAGATCCACCCTGCTCCCGACTCCTGAGGGCTGGGATTAACGGTGTGTGGCAACATGCCTGACTTGAAGGAGACATTTTCAAAGGTATGGGTGAGGTTTGAGCAGTAAGGGGAAATGATGAAGCTTTTTCTGTCCGTAGGTGCAGAGGAGCCTTTTAGAACGGTGTCAATGGACGAAGCTGAGAATGCTCAGATGGATTTTGATGCTGCAAATCAGTTATATTAGGCTTTACTTCATGGTGACTCTTAGGCTGAAAAACTATGCTTCTGCTTCTGGGTGCTTCCTTATTCGAATATGTTGACATACTAGATAGCTCCAAATATTTAGGGATATTTAATATTAGTAGAGTCAAGAGCGATTCATGTAAACACAAAGAATATTGTTGTTGGGTTTAGAAAATTAAATTCTGTTTCAGTGTTGTTTTATGTTTGTATTTGTTCGAGGGGGGATCATGGATAAGAGATTACCTCAGGAAGAAAAGACGTAAGTTGTGACACATAGCTGTATTTGTTGAATTTAACCTTGCCTTGTTGGCTCGTGTTTCTTGTTCCATTAATTGTCCACTCTGCTATGTGCTGGGTAGTAGGGATCTAACAAAACCCAAACACCCTGCCTTCCTGGTGCTCACATCTCAGTGCCAATGCTGAAATCACTTCTCCCGTGGATTGCTGGAGTCTTCCCTCCTGTGGATTGCTGGAGTCTTCCCTCCTGTGGATTGCTGGAGTCTTCCCTCCTGTGGATTGCTGGCGTCTTCACTCCCGTGGATTGCTGGCGTCTTCACTCCCGTGGATTGCTGGAGTCTTCCCTCCTGTGGATTGCTGGCGTCTTCACTCCTGTGGATTGCTGGTGTCTTCACTCCTGTGGATTGCTGGCGTCTTCACTCCCGTGGATTGCTGGAGTCTTCCCTCCTGTGGATTGCTGGCATCTTCACTCCCGTGGATTGCTGGAGTCTTCACTCCTGTAGATTGCTGGAGTCTTCACTCCTGTGGATTGCTGGAGTCTTCACTCCCGTGGATTGCTGGAGTCTTCACTCCTGTGGATTGCTAGCGTCTTCACTCCTGTGGATTGCTGGTGTCTTCACTCCTGTGGATTGCTGGAGTCTTCACTCCTGTGGATTGCTAGCTTCTTCACTCCTGTGGATTGCTGGTGTCTTCACTCCTGTGGATTGCTGGAGTCTCTTCCCCTTTCCCAATACCATGTTTTTGCTTTGTTAAAATCAACCAAAGCCCTGAAATCACAGCGCTCACCTGTTTCATGCTTTTGTTCTTTCCCTTGATGGTCAAACGGCTGGAAGTCTCCCTTGACTCTCAGGTGAAGCACGCATTTCACTGATTGTGGGGTTGTGCGGTATGCTTGATTTGGGCTAATTTACGTAATTTTCTGATTAAGCTACATATTAGCCTTTTGACCTTTGTACTTACTCAAAGTTGGAGGATAATTAGCCTGTACAATTGGATAGAGTTAACATCCCTTCCTCCTCCTCCCCCTCCTCCTCCTCCTCTTCTTTTTCTACCAAGTGCTGGGATTAAAGGCAGGCACCACCACTGCCCAGCACTTTTTTTCTTTTAACAGATGCTTTTTTCAATTGATAGTATATAGGTTTTCCTCTAGGCTAAATATGAATGTTATTTTCATTCTGATAGACACTGTGCCACTGAAAATTACTCATATATATAAACATACATATATAAAACAATTATGTACTTTTTATTGCAAAATAAGTAGAAAAAACTCTAATCTAAAAGCACCTCTCAGTGGAAGACCGCAATTCCTGAACCTTGAGAGCCTCCTTGTTTTAACCCTTAGAAGAAGGCAGAAAGGGCGGCGCTATTTCGGGAATCATACGTCCAAGGTGCTTCTCTGTTGGAGGAGAGCCAGTCTATTCTGCAAGTCATCTCCCTGACAAGATGGAGGAAAGTCTACAATTAGCTTTGTTCTGACAGTGATTATCTCAGAGGAAAGGCCTAAGGTGACCTTTGCCGGGTGGCTTGCCAAAGGCCAAGGAAGCTTTGTGCTTTGATCCTGTGCTTTTTATTTTTAAGGCTTTTATTATTAAAAACTCTGATAAGCTAAGACAGTGTTCGGATACCCACTCTCTTTTTTATAATTCTATATTTAATATATAATTTTATTTTTAATACATTTTAATTAAAATATAATTATGTCACTTATACCTTTCCATGTCCTCGTCTTCTGCTTCTTCCCATGCTCCCTCACTCTCAAAGCTGAAGTCATCATAGGTGAGCTTGAAATGATGGCACTCAGAAAGGTCGTTAGAGACACCTAGCTGCCGCCTTCACAGATGGACCTGCCAATGCCGTGGAGCTGACTCTCCTTGTCACAGTGTCCACGATGCTCTTCTGTTGCTTCAGAACACTTGTCTCAGTGGTTGGGGGTGGCTCAGAGGGAGAGTGCTAGCCCAGTCTGTATAAGACACTGGGTGTGGTCCCTAGCACTGAGAAGAAACGAAAAGGAGGGAAAAGAAAGAAAGAAGAAAGAAAATGTGTTGTCGTCAAGCCATCTGTAAACATCTTGGCATGGACTAATGTCATATACGTAATCAAATTACCCCGCTTCATTTGTGAGACATTTAAAAAAATACCTGCCTTTAGTTCACCCATACATGCAGTTTCTAAGTAGCGTTATTCAAAGTCCCTTATGCTGGGAACACAGAAAATGCCCCTCAACCATCTAATAAGTCATCTCTCTGCTGATGGTGCTGGTAGCTGCCAATCACAGGTGAGACAGTTTTCTGTGCGTTTCTGTGGCGTTCTTAGGCTCTGAGCAGGGCTCTATTGTTTTCCTCAGCCAAAGCCACCTCGCTGTGAGACTTTACCTGCAGCTTTTTCTTTCTGTTGTTTCAGCATGGCTGTAGATGCTATTACCATTTCCTCCACGTAAGATCAGCTGTAGAGCACGCAGGTTCCATCGGACTCCTCAAGGCCGTATTATATACACATGTGTCAGCAGAGCGTGAAGACTGCTTTCTCATCGAGAAAATTCGGCATTCAAGGGCTGTGAGAAGTCACAGTAGAAGTCACTGGTCTAACATTGCCCAGGAAAAAGTCTAGTAAACAGCAGGTGCCCATTACATTATTAACTACTAATTAGAAACATATACTCTATCTGGAAGGGACAAATAAAAATATTTATAATACCATTATATTTGATAAATTACAAAAAGGCTCAGTGGCATCCCAAGGAGGACTTTATGTTTAAATGGTAACTGTGGTCTTAGAAAAAGGAGATGGCTTCTTTTGATGTCAACTGAGAGGTCACAGGTCTGTGACCAAAGCTGGTCTCATTAGGAATAAGGATTTTCACCTTCAAATTTTTGTCAAACATTCAAAGTCCCTAAAAAAAGAAGCAGAAAGCCAAAGCTGAATGTGATGTCACATGCCGACAGTCTCAGCACTTGGGACACAGAGGCGAGAGAATGGTTGCAGATTCCAGGTCAGTCTGGCCTAAGTAGTGAATTCTAGACCAACCGGGGTTATACAGGAGACCCTAATCATTTCCTCTCCCCACCCAAAGAAACAGAAAGTTTAACTTAGATTGTCTCCAAACCTAATCCACAGGGTTATTTCAACTTTCTGGCCTATAAATTGCGTATATGTCTTCATTTTTATGAAGTATGAGATGGTAGAAAGAATTTTCAAGATACAATTAATTATGATCAAAGTAACTTTAGGAAAAAAGTAGTAATAATGTTGACCCAGAGATCAAAGAAATGCAGAAGTCCTTATTACCTTCCTAAGAGCTTTGTACTCTTCTCCTCATTTACAGGGCTGGACTTCCACCTTCAGTCAGACTCTTTACCATGAGTGAAAGACACCCAGCTCAACGTGTGATCCCAAATCGCCAACCAAGTTAGAATTGTCGAAAATAATTATTTTTTCAGACCACACTCTTAAAATTATGACTTAGGAGATATTAGTGAGGTGAGTTTTGTGGGAATATGAAAGATTTCTAAGTTTCAGATGGTAGGCAACTGAAACGATCAGACAGCCTTTCCTCACATACACGGAAGAATGTCCATCCATCCATACGTCAACAAACAATAAGGTGCTATGAGCGTTTCAGCTGTCATCTTGAGATAATCTAGACTCCTCTGGGAGGAAAGTCACAGTGAGAGAACACCCAGATCAGGCTGGCCTGCGTGCATGTCTGCAGGGCATTGTCCTGCATGTATTGATGGACATGCAAAGACCCAGCCTACTAGGGCAGCACCATCCTTAGGCTTGGAACTTAGGCTGCAAACATGTGGTAGAAGTGAGCAGAGTGCCGGCACGCATGTAGCAACTCATTTCTCTCTGTCGCTGAGTGTTGGGATGGCAGAGCAGGCAAATGAACTTCATGACATTAAGTCCCCCAGTTAATATTGTTCATACAATGGAAGGGCCAGAGTTTCGTCTTGCCCCTGGCGGGCTCTCTCATACTGTGTTGCTTCTACTAGCTCCTCAGTTTGGGAAATACCCCATTTAGGAGGGACTTTCGTTAGAAGTTTCAGGAGGCACAGTGATCATGGCTGATAGGAAGACTGATGCATTCCTCTGTCCAGAGCACAGGTGGGCTTTGCTGATGGTGGTCCAGATTTAAGGCTCAAATGGCTTGAACTGACGCCCCTGTTCCCGCATGCTCACTGCAGTTGTGGCAGCCCAAGCAGTGAGTCTGTGTTTGAGACAAAGGGCAGACACTGGAAAGGTGGTCCTGACAGCTTTGTGCTCACGTCATTTTGTCTTGCACTGTGAAATGCAATTGCCTTTCACTGGAAGAGATGCTGGCACATGTTTTTTGTTCCAATCTCTAAGGTAAAGGCAAGCATAGAAGGGCTGAAATCATGTCGTTTTTATGTGACTCAGCCTACAGAGCATGCCACAAGAAATTGAGTGTCTATCCCAGAAACTAGCATTGAAAACTTTAAAAGAAAACGTGTGTGTGTGTGTGTGTGTGTGTGTGTGTGTGTGAGACAACAACTTGTGGAAGTTTACATTTCTGTAAAGTGCCATATAGTGTGTATCTTAAATTTGATTCCAGGGATTGAACTCAGGTCATCAGGCTTGGAGGTAGGCGCCTTTACCTACTGAATCATCTTGCTCTTTCATTGCAGGCTCAAAAGACTCATTGTCAATGCTCCTTCTAAAGGTTGTTGTACCAGAGGGCTGTTAGTAATCACTGGAGTTCTGTTTACTTATTTAAAAGGATTAATGGAGAAGTTAGCCACAGTCACCAGCAGTGCTCCCCTGTGTGTGTCTCTGATTAGCCCTCCAGGGTAGGGCAGCTTGGGCCATCAACAACTTTGCCATTTACTTTTAAATAACATTGAATACCTTGGGGCTCAAAAAATGAAATCAAGGTCCCAGATTCTGAAGGCTGCAGGTGACTTTTTCTTTTTTTTGGTAATTCAGTCAGCATAGCTAAAAAGAGCCATCATTCCTATGTTTATGCACATTTATGTAAATTCCTGGGTCATAATAAATATAAAATAGTGGTTTGCAGATTTTTTTTGCAAAATATCACATAATGTATATTTTAAGTTTGGGGCTATAACTGCCTTTGTGTTTCAACAAATCAACTCTATTGTTATAGAATAAAACCATCCATAGACAAAATATAAATGAATCAATATGGCAATGATTCAATAAAGCCTTAATTAAAAAAAACATACAGAGGTGGATTTGATGTGTGGGTTGTATTTATCCATTTCAGCTATAGAGAGTGTAATTACCATGGCTGTCAAACTTGCACGACATTCCTTCTATGTCAGACCTTGTTCTCAGACCTTTCATGTACTATTCTGGTGGCTGTTCCACTTCTATGAGGTAGATACTATTACTAACTAATGTCACGGGTAGGAGACATTAACTTTGCCTTACCCAAGGTCGCCGTAGTTACTATGATCACAGTGTGATCTAAGTGGGTTGAGTCTGGCTTCACTGTGTGCAACTTAAAAAACAGTATTTAGGCATCCTTTCAGAAAAAGAAACAAACAAAAAACCTAAGAAGGCAGTACAGTGTTTCTCCATGACCTATTAGTTGATCCTTGGAGCCATCCATTCACTTTCTCAAGAGTGACACTTTAGGAAGTGGCAACACAGCACTGCACAAGGCTGGCAAGAGTAAGCAATGACACGCAGCTAAACCAGTAAGTCAAAACGACAGTCATGCCGGAAAACGGGCTGAGTATGTCCAGATGACACAGGGGTCCATGAGCTGAGTGGTGTGGCTTCTGAGACACAGACAATGAGGTAAGCCAACTATGTAGAGCTTAGATAGAAAGGGCACACGTGGCAGAAGGGAGAACAAGTGTGACATCCTAAAGCGGGGCGAGCTTGGTTTGAGGGCACACAGCAGAGTACAGGAAGTCTAAATGGCTGAGTGCTGGCAGACACTGAGTCGAGAAGCCTCAGCATATGGGATCTTGGAGGCAAAGGTAGAGCGCTTAAGCACTGAGTGTCCCTTGAGTGGGTTTCAAGTGGGAATGTGAGTGATCAGAGTGGCAATTCAACAAAACTACTCTGACTGCAATGAGAGACCACAAGAACGCCTAGAGAGGAGCAGGGAGGTTGGATTTGAGGCCAGTGTATGAGCCCAAGTGAAAGAAGCCAGGCGTTTTATCTGGAAAATAGGGCTGAAGAGAACAAGTGGAAACATTAGATAGCATTTGTAGGTAAAAGAGCAGGTGGAGAGAGTGAACGTGGATGAGAGGGGTGGTTATCCAAGGCAATTCCTGTGGTTCGGCTCGAGCAACCGCC
>LOEQ01000650.1:89750-109105 GCA_001685075.1 Bramus lutescens | reverse complement strand
CAGTACTCTTGGGTAAGTTAGTGGGGAAGGACTGTTAGATAAACCAGATCAAGATGACCACGGATGTGGTGCTGGATTGTGGAGCAGACGTCATGGTTAACATGAAGGTCTTAGGGCCTGCAAGGCAAATCGGTAGGTAAAGCGCTTGCTTTGCAAACCTGAAGATCTGAGGTTTGCTCCCCACAATCCACAGTAAAAGGAAAGAATCAATTCCCAAAAGTCGCCCTCTGACCTCCCATGCATGCTTAACAAATTATGTAATTTTTAAAATTCAGGAAACATACGTATGACACCATTGATGAGAATATTTTCTCCTTTATATAACGGGAGACCAAAGGGAAACTAGCTTACTAGCATAATATTTGTTATTGAATCTAAGAAGCAGCCCAGATGCAGACTTCTGGATTGATTCTTCCAACACTTCAATGATGCGTGCATTTCCTTTTCTTTGTTATGTGTACCAATGCATTCTGGATCCTTCAGTGGAGCTCTGCATGGCTTAAATCAGAGCTATAGAATTCCTCATTCATATCTGAGAGGGAGAAGGAAAGAAGGGAGAGACAGAGACATAGAGAAAAACAGACAGAGGCAGAAAAACACAAGGACACATGAACACGCGTGCACACGGACACATACACAGAGACAGACACAGAGGAACTCACTCTCTGTCTCTTAAGAAGAAAGTTTCTTTTGGAGAAAGCTTTGCTCACATTCACCCAAACTGGTCCATCCAGTTTCTGCCTTGACAGCAGACCCAGGATTTCCAGCGTTCAGTGAGACAAAACTCCTGGACAAGAAATCAGCTTGGAACATGGATGACCATTACTTAAAACCATTAAATTACACAGGACAAAGGTAGAGCCATAGAACGAAAGTCAACTCAGAACTGTGCCCTGCAGAATTAACGAGAGGAGCAGGAGTCAGTGAACTAGAAAGGTGTGGCCAGGGAGGGAATAAAGAAACCGTAGGGTCACATCCCAAAAGCCAAAGAAGTATGGGGAATCGTGCAAAATGCTGCTCACACTGAGTGTGCAGCAGAATGTGCTTCCTGGGAGCCTTTAGAATTCAGCGGGGCTGTTGTTGCGCTACAGAGTGTTCTTTCTGGATTATGGCTGGACGCAGGATACTAAGCACAAGCCCAGAATCCAGATGCTGTTGTGTTATCATCCTTGGAAGAAGGGCAGGAGGTAGGTAGAGCGTATAGTTCTTTCTTCACTTACTAATCATGATTGATAATCACGCTAGGTGGCACTTTTCCATAATCTATCTAATTACACAGGTAAAAGGACTCTACCATGCATACATCAATATACAATGATTTAACATGCCACAAGCTTGGGAAGAGCAAAAATGAATATGAAAATATTAAAATCTGATTACTTTAACCTTCTCAGTACTTCTTCATGCCTGAGCACGAGCAGCTCAGCTATGTACACGGTAGCCCCACATCTCTCCTGACCATAGGACTGTCAAAAGAATATCCACCCACAACCAAACTGTGCCGTGCTCACCCTGGACAGATGAGTAGTGGATAGAATACTAGAATACTCATTCTTCAAAATCTCTTAGCCAAGCCCTGGGTGAAGTTGCAGCCAGATGTTTAGATGAGATGCAGCTGAAAGGGAAAGGGGTGCGGGAATGCAGCGATGCCAAGGCCCGCGGGCGTTTGGCTTTCCTGGTTTAAGAGTGTGAGGGAGGGTTTGTGGAGGTCAAAAAATGACTTGCAGGGGTTGGTTCTCCCACCACGTACGTCCTGAGGATCTGAACTTGGAACATCAAACCTCACAGCAAACACATTTACCTCAGAGGTCCCTGACCTCTTTGCTTACAGTTCTGTTTCCTCCTTACAGTTCTGAACTCCTTCAGTGAAAGGATTATGTTTTGTTTACCTTGTATTCACAGAGCTGGAATGGAATGGTGCATCTGAGGGAAAATGTTAAGCAAATGTAAAAAGGAAAGGTTAAACGGAATAGGTCAGTTTCTTAGAGGAAGTTAAGGGTGTTGCATCTCTGTTGGAAGCTATCGGTCAGGGTGTGGAGAGTGGCACCAAGATCTCCATGTTTAGTCTCTTAAAGGGCCATCAGCGTCCCTAAACTACTGATTCAAATGGGGTGGTTTTACTTTAGGGGGGATTTTTTGACAACATCTGGAGATTATCTGCCTTGTCACAGCTGGGAAGCCTGGGGCACTCTTGGCATCTAGTTGGTAGAAACCAGTGGTGATACAAACATAGAACAAGGAACACATGCAGCAGGTTCCCCAGGAAGCTCAGCCAAGGGGCAGTGGCATTTGAGTGGACCGTGACAGACACTAGCTAACACAAGAGGTGATAGAAGTAGCCGGGACATGAATGAATGACCACAGTCAAGAGCTCATGTGCCATAGGAGGACAAATGTCTTCAGACCAAAGAAAAGGGAACGCTTAACAACGTTCACCATGAAGAGTATTAAGTACTAATAGTGTTGAAGCTGAGACACCTTGTTTTAATTCCATATTTCTGTGATTTTCTGACTAATAACTGGGCATTTCCTTCACATTTCTTTATAGTAGAGTCTACTGTTACCCGAGTAAAGTTACCCAAAACAACAGAACAAGTCCTAGATTTTGGGATCACTGCATTTTCGTCATAAATAAGTTGAGTTTTATTTGCCTGTGTCTATTTCTCTGGATAGAAACACCATCATTCTCTAGCATACCCAGAGTGTACAAGGAGCCATGAGTGAGGGGCGTGTAGTGTGTGTGGCAGCATGTGGTTTGTTCTTCACTCTAGACTATCCTCAGATGGCCAGCATCACAGCATACCACAAAGCTGTGCCTACGAAAGCTCCTGTTTGTAGAAGGCTGGTGTCCGACACACTGCGGGGTGCTGAATAAAGGCTCTGCACAGCTGTACACAGTGGGGCAATTCCCAGGATAAGGCCTGGCGTGTGTGGATTGTTGCAAATCTGGCAGATTTCTCTTCAGTCACATCTGCGTTCATAGTTGTGATATCTCTCATTACAATTTTAAATGGTAATCTTGTTTTTAATGCCTTAAATTGCCTTCAATAGACTTGGTGATTGAACACAGTAAATATTTTTTTCCTGTGTTACTAAAGATGGTAAGAGCTCTGTTAAGCATTTCTTTTCCCTCTCTTTGCAAACATTTGTCCTCCTGTGGCATGTGAATGACTGTGGCCATTCATGCATGTCCTGGCTGCGTTTTCTAATCACCTCCTGTGGTAGTGTTCCGTCAAGGTCCACTCAAATGCCACTGCCCCAATGCTGAGCTTCCCAGTCACCTGCTCTATGTATTCCCGAGTGATATTGTGAGTTAGAAATACTTCCGGGGAAAGTTTCTGAGTTTCAGGACGTTGCCCTGTCTCACACACCTGGACTTCTGCACCTCTGTCCCTATGACAAAAAGCTCCTCTTGAAACACATTCCCAAGGCCTGATATTTCCTGTTCATGCAAATTAGCGGGCCTGCTGTTTCCTGTTCGTGCAGATTAGTGTGTTAAAGTTTGTTCTTATGTTTTCTGCGAGTTCTCATCTCTAGAGTGCTGTGTTAGAAGAACTGATACAACATGAGATGGATGGTTCTTACCATCCAGGTCTCAAGAATGAATTCCTGCACCATGTGTCTTAAAGTGGAGGGGGGCACTTACATTAAAACAGATATATGTATGTACACGCTTGTGACTGTCTGTTTCTGTCCTAAACATAAATATGATGCTAAATATAGTAGTTTAAAGCAGCCATGAAAAATTCCAATAATTTTTCAAGTGGATCAAAAATGCTCAGCCCAGGATAGAGTTCACAGACATTCCAAAGACCAACTTCATACATTTTCAGGTCACTCCATATTTTTGGAATGCTGGTAGACACTATCTTGCCTAATAGTTTCAGAATAAAATAAAGATATCATATAGGAAGAAACTAATTTGATCCTGTGTTTACTCAGATCATTCTCTTAAAAATGCTTTTTCTGGGGTAATCTCATATAGAAAATATAGAACAAGTATCTACCTTCTTTCTATATGTTTGGGGAAGATTTCCTCATAAGGAGTGGTCTCCCTTGTGGGGCTGGGAGGCAGCCTCAGGGCCTGCCTTGGTGTCCTGTCAGCCCGTCTTTTGATTTCTACCACTCCCCGGTGAATTCTGGGGGTGCAGCCTTCCGCCAGTTCTCCCACTTTCACACCAGGACCCTTAAGCTGTTAAAGAATTAGGTACCATGTTACTGAAAACACTGCCTCAGCGATTCCATCTCAAAGTGAACCGGGAGATCCTTTAAAGTCCAGGAGCCTGCAGCATCTGTTCATGGAGAGTTAGATGCATGTTTGTGTGTGTGTGTGTGTGCACGTGCGTGTCTGTAGAGGTCACCGAAAGCTTCTCGAAGGGAGCAGATGCTGGCTGGGCCCAGGGCCAAGAGGACCACAGAGGCGGGCAAAGAGCGGCTCGAAGCTGCTGTTTCAGCGCCAGCCAGCAGGGGACTGCCCGCAAACAGACTGCTCCGAGGGCAAAGGGGGTTCATGTCTCAGCGGCTGGGGGTTCTCAATCAGGCTAGAAGAGCTGTGAATCCATCATTGTGTTGGCAGAAGGCCTGGTGGTGACAGAGGCTTAGGCTCAACACACAAAGCAAAGAGTCTGGGGCCCCACTACTGAATGGATGTTGTCTAGCGATTCTTCCCTTGAGCTAACGCACAGGATGAATAGATGGCACAGACTCTCAAGCCTTTTGTGGAAAACAGGCCTACTTTGATACATTAACCGGTAAAATTAACTCATTATTCAAATTGCTAAGAAAATGACATCCGCACAATCCGTTTTTATTTTCTGGTAAGTGCACAAAACACTCTGTGCTATTTTTAAATTTTAGAACTCTGTATAGTGTTAAAATAAGGCCACAGATTTAGCTACTGGCTGACTGAAAATGTGTTCTTCAGGAATAACTGTGATTAATGCAAATGAGGACAGGAGAGATTTCGGGAAAAGAGAGGGGATTGGAAATGTCCAGTCCTAGTGCTCAGCTTCACATCTTATTAATTCGGTTGACAATGTTACACAGTAAACTAAAAAATTGAAGCCGTCTTCTCTTGCTCCAAATGTAAAAGAAATATGATTATATTTAAAAAAATATGATTCCCTACCCAACCCATCTTGCCAGAGCAAGGAAAGAAACAGGTTTGGGAACTAATAGCCAAAAGAACACTTTCCAAGTAGACTTCAGGGAGAGCTCAAGAAGGAAGGAGGGACAGATGGCTGGGAATCTGCCCACAGCGAGGCTGATGGTGCTGAGACAGAGGAATATGTTCCTGGACTGCACAAAAGAGGCCCTTAGCTGACCCCAGGGAGTGCACGTGAAAAGAGAAAACACTAAGATACAGTGTGTAAGGACCCTGCTTTCAAGGTACAGGCCAGAGGAGGGGCGACTTCTGCGTAAGATGCCAGACTTGATGCTGCCTCTGCCAAGCCCAGTGAAGATGTGTCCTGATCGAAAAGAATGAGATGATAAGAAATGAGTTCTCAGCCAGGCACTGGATTGCCTAGCACCTCGTTCTTGGGCACCCAGCTTCCAGAACTGAGAGAAATATCTTTTTCTTTGAAATCTGTTTATTTGAGAGCTATTGTGTTTTGTTATAGCAGCCAGAGCTGGTCAGCGTGACAGCATCTTTGCCAAGCCCACTGAGGAGCCAGCTGCCCATTAGCGCTTGATCTCCTGTCCAAATCAAAAGTCTGGTTATCTGAAATCATAGTCACGAAGTTACATTAGCAGACATCAAGGTCCAGCCACTCCTCCAGAGAGGAGGATACTGTCCTCAGCAGCTCAGCTCATCAACAGCTGAGTACTGCAGTGGATTTTACAGTGGGATGTGTATGAAGGTCTTGTTCACACAGGTCATAATGGCCTCATTGTGACCTCCTGTAGGAGACCTTGCTGGAGCCCTCCGTACCAGGAACAACCATAGTGTGTGTTGGTTTCTTCCTCTTATAGGCCTCATGCATCTTGCTTCCCCTGTCTTTGCTTAACCCTTAGAAAATGGGAGCTAAATTTGGTACACAGCTCTAATAAAGGAAAATGCTAATTTGACTCTTTGCTTCTATGAACACACACACACACACACTTTGTTATAGTTCATCCACTTTAACTTTGACACCAACCCCTTCAAGGATGGTGTATCCTTTTATGATTTGTAAGTCAACTCTCTAAAAATTCTCCCTACTCGGAGGAAACAATAAAAAATTTTAAAAGGGGGTGGGATTCAGGTAAAATGAGAAAAGTAGTTCACAAAGTTCAATAAAAATCCCAGTAAACAGCCCATGACTATGGAGCCCATGTATATCACAGGCTCGGGCCAAAGGGCACATGCATCGCAAAGAACACTGGCTCTGTGCTTTGGGCCGTTTATTTTGAGTTTAAGAAACTAATGCTAGAATCAGTGTTTCCTGTGTGTTCTCCACAGGACGTTAGGGTTAAATCTCAGGCTTTGGGACAAATGGCTGAGGTGCCTATTTAATGTATCAAAGAGGACCTGGCTGCCAGGTCATCCCAGCATCCTTCAGTCCCTGGCAAACCCCTCCCTCCACCCTGAATTCTCAGGTCCAGAGGCTGGGCTGCCCTTCCCCCAAAGGCTCCTATAGAATCCAGACATTTTGGTTACTCGACCCTTTTGTGTCTTTGGCCTCCTGGCTGCTGCACCCGGTTCCTCTCTCTTCTCTTCCCCTTTCTCTCCCCACACATGGCCCAAGAGTCTGGTCATGTCTTCTCTGGACTCCACAGATGTCCCTGTGCCTGTCTCTGGCTACGCTCTCTCATGTATCTATAATAAACATTCTCCTCCTTTATGTCTAGGAGCAGCCATGTCCTTTTCTTTTCCTTCCTTTTCTTTTTATTTCTTCATCCGCTTAGTTCTTTGCCGGGGTTCTGAGGTATAATGTTTTGGGACACTCAAGGACTATGCCTAGCTTTTTTTCAAACCCACACACTGCAGAATTTGAAGAAGTCTTTCACTTGAGTGATTTATGACTCTCCAGGAGGCTGGCTCTGTGGTGCACAGTTTCCAAAATTATTTGCCCGTTTGTTTTTTTCTGGAACATCTCCAAGAGCTAAGCTTCTTTGAGAAATGTTGGGACAGAATATCATCATTATGGATTTTATTATTAGAAAGGATTTGCTGTTTTCTCTTAAAATACACAGGGCAATGTCTTTGATATTTACTGCTAGGATTCTTAATTCCTAATTTTAAAATTAAAAGTAACAACACGTAGTAAAAATCCCAGGGCTTCAGGTCTCTGTGAGAGACTCTGTCTCAAAAAAACTAGGTGACAAACACCTAGGATGACACTCTCAAGGTTGGCCTCTGACCTGATATGCACACTCAAACATACGTTAGCACACTTGTGCATGTGCAAGCACATTCAGGCTTTATAGGCATGTATAGTATTTTGTAGATTTATTTCATGAAGTCTGCCTGTCTTCTTTCATCTTCTTTTTTTTTTGTGACAGAGATTCCTGTGCCCCATGCTGGCCTTGAACCTTGATATGTACCAAAAGATGGCCCCAATGTTCTGATTATCTTGTCTACCTGAGTGCTGGGAGCATAGATATATCACCATGGCTGGGAGGCCAACCCAGGGCCTTGCGCATTCTAGGCAAGCACTCTGCTAACCAAGCACCCTCCCTTACTCTAGCGAAGTCTTGTACATTTAGATTAATTTAATGTTTAAGATTTTCAGCTATGTGATAATATAATGTTACAGTGGAATCATTGAAAGCATGCGGATTGGATGATATACTGAGACTTCAGTAAGGTACAGTAGTGATGTAATTAGAGCCTAAGATCAGTCATGGCTTCAGTTTGTTTCTGGCTCACCAAATAGGTGTTATACTAGATATGCCCCCTTAGGAAAGTTACCAACTCTGGAAGCACTGACTACTTGGGTGTCACGTAGGTATTATAGACTTGTGAGATTAAGTTCATTATTGTACACATCACACACTCACATACATACACATATGTAGCATATAGCATAGCCTGTGATTCTCATATAGTAAGTGCCTAATAAGTTGTCACAATTTTAATTTTGTATATTCATTATACAGTTATTGATAATCACTTATTATGTAAGGGTGTTGTGTTATACATGGATATTTAAATCTGGAATTAAAGTCCTGTCCAAGAGCATGTAGTCAAGCAGACAGGTAGTAGTATATAAATGCATAGATTAATATAAATATCTGTTAAAGTAAATGTAAGTTTGTGTGCTCTGGAATTTCAGAGGGCAGTCTTGTTGACATAGACAAGGTGGGAAGGTGGCACTCCTGAAGTTTCCTAGAAGATGGGACGTTAAAGACACTCTTGAAAAGTTGAGCAGGCATTTGCCACAGAAATGACAGGGCCCTGCCTGGAGGTTTCAAGCAGACTTAAAGCAGAACAAATTCAGACAGATCACCAGGGGAGGGGGAAGAAACATGGCGGCAGAGGTCAGCAGTGGCTGAATCGTAGAGTCTTCCATCCAAGAGAAACATTCTCAAGTTAGAGTCAAGCAGTGGGAACGGGGAGGGGGGTTAAGCAGAGGAGGGACTCTTTCAGAAGTCATGTAGAGGCAGGGCAGTCCTATACCAGGGGCTGCTGTGTCCGCCATTGCCTGGACTCTTTCTTAGAAACATAAATTATCAGACCCTGCCGAGAGCTACCGAATCTGTCTCTGAAAAGGCCTCCAGTGGCTTGCGTTTGGGCAAGTTCTCCTACTGGGTTGTCTTACATGGAAGTTGGAGAAGCACCTCTTTAGAGGATCACTCTGTGGCTCCACAGAGGTTAGGTCAGGGAGAAGGATGGGTGCAGAGGCATTCTGCAGGCAACATATAATGGAAACGCCTATGCTCAATAAGTAGCAGCAGAGAGGAAAGAGGAGGAGACAAATGGCATAATTCTAACCAAGTTTGCTCTATGGAGCCGTAGTCACTACCTAGATGTTAAGAAAAGAGAGGCTGCACGTATGACTCCCACATTACCTGTATTACTCAAAGTGTATACTATTGTGCATCAATAGGAGGATGGTAGCAAAAATTAAGTGCTTTATTTTCCCCCAAAGAGACTAAGTTGTGATGATTTTTGTTAATAATATACTGGGAGAGCCAGATGGTGCTACATTTATCACTGGATGCTGGACTTATGGTCGGTCCCCTCCATGCTCAATGTGTATGACTGAATTTTGTGCCTATACAAAATGGTCAGTGGTACTTTTTGCCAAGATGGCTTCACTGGTATCAGTTTCAGACAAAAAGCTCACATGGTTGGCTGGTGAAGATTGAAGCCCTGGCCTAGAGGAGTGGGCACATGCAGAGAAAGGGAGAAGATGGCCTGAGTCGAGGGATGTTTGCTGGAGTGAGACGACTCATCACATAGATGTCGCAGGATAGAGCCTGGCCTAGTCAGGATTCTGAAACAAAGGAAGAAGAAGGTAAATGGACAAGTTCCAGCTTCGAATAAAGGAATCAAATGCAGGAGCCGTCTGAAACTGGAGGAGAGCTTGCTGGAGATGGGTTTGACGTAGACAGGTTCATAGGGTCCTGGTCAGAAATTACAGAGCAGAGAATGGATAGCTTCATTTCTCAGGAAAGCAGGGTCAAGCTTAGTATGAAAATCCCTCTCTGTCTCTGTCCCTGTCTCTCTCTCTGTGTGTGTGTGTGTGTGTGTTGTATGTGTGTGCATGCGTGTGTGTCTGTTAGTCAAAACAGATCTTTTTCTCTGGGGAATATTCTTGTAGCTAAGAGTAAAGGTACTAACTGATCATGTTAAGACCAGGAAGAGGGACTTTACCAGAGACACGGTATGTTTTCTCAGAAGGAAATCTCAGCAGTGTCCATTATGAACTGCAAGGGTAATTTATTTTTCTTTTTTTTTTAAAGATTTAAAATTTATATTTATTTCATGTGTATGAGTGTTTGTCTACATGTTTATATGTACATCATATGTGTATCCGTGGAGGACAGAAGAGGCATAAGATCTCCTGGAACTGGAGTTATAGACAGTTGTGAGACACTGTGGGTGCTGAGAGTTGAAACTGGGTTCTCTGCAAGAGAAGCAAGTGATCTTAACAGCTAAGCCATCTCTTCAAGTCCTTGATTTTCATGGGAACTTTTTAAAAGTTTTTTAAAAAATATTTATTTATTTATTATGTGTACAATATTCTTTCTTTGTGTATGCCTACAGGCCAGAAGAGGGCACCAGACCCCATTACAAATGGTTGTGAGCTACCATGTGGTTGCTGGGAATTGGACTCAGGACTCCTGGAAGAGCAGGCAATGCTCTTAACCTCTGAGCCATCTCTCCAGCCCTGATGGGAACTTTTTATTTCTAAGTAGGGTATCATGCCTCTTGGACTATCATGGAGGACAAATTCTTCTGAAAAGGCTCACCTTTTGTAAGTCAAGCACATTAATTCAACATCTGTATTTCTGTACTATATAAACGACCCAAGCACTCAGTAACAATACAGTCTGTGGGAGCCACCCACATTGTAGATGGGAGAAGACCTGAATGATTTTATTTCTTTGGTTGAGTTGGTCTTATCTCTTAACAGTGAGCATGAACAAACCTTCCTATGTTATCTCTAGTTAACTGTTAATCAGTGTAAGAGCCAAGGTGTGTACCTTAAGAATCATGGCTTTATGTCTTAAGTGGCACTATAATGTGGTAGTAAATGTTAGTACTTACTGAGTTTTAGCTTAATGTCATTTATAGGTTACAAGCTTCTTTAGAATAATAACATTAAATCTTCAGAATAATTCCAAAAGGTAGAAAATAGTTGTCTTCCTCTGTAAAATAAACCAACATCTTAAAAGAGGCACCTTGAAGGTGGCGTTGAATACCCCTGTGTCTCCTTTCTCATAGCACGGCATCTAGCGTGAAATTAGCTTCCACTTTGGCTCATCCGAAGCTTTCCTGTTTGGCATAAGAATTATAAAATAATAAAATGTGATTTGTAAAATACCATTAAACATTGGTATCTACAGGGAATACGTCCTTCCCGACATCACAAGTGAAATGTTTATACAGCTGACTGGCTTCCGTCCAAGCCACATCTTCACTGAAAGGCATACGCCTTTATCCTTCTCACACGATGGACATTGCTTTTCTTAACAAAGAAACAAAGCCGTTGCTCCATCAAAAAGTTATTAATAGTGATCATCAACTCGGCAAAGCCACTTTTGCTGGATGCTCAGTTTAAGCCCCTCACTTTGAATCACGTGCTTTGTGGTGCAAGGTGTTGCCAGGTGTTGTATACATTACCACACATTGTACTCGTGGCAACAGTCATGGGTTTCTACCATTGTCTAAGAAGTGCTGGTATTGTTTCTTAAATTCATCTCCATCAGACATTTCAACCACCCTGGGAGGAAGTACTGGACCCTCAGCTGCTGAGAAACACGTGTCATTCCTTCAAGGAGAGGTCACAGACAGGAAGAGCATGGTTCAAGGTCACTTATGTTCACGTGCAAGCAGACTCCAGACAGCCATGTGCTCTTCCTTGGGGTTGAGTGTGCTCCTTTCAGGGGTGGGATTTTCCTTAAGGACAATTAATGCAGCTGGCCTCGCCACTGAGTAGAGAAAATGAGAAGGAACATTTGACCACTAGGTTGTTTTTTTTCCCCCCAAGTCTTATTATAGGTCCTGGAAAAATACGTGTGGCGGTTTAAAACAGCCAGGTGTTTGGTGAGGCCAGCGGTGGAGGGCAGCTGTTCACGACATAGATGCAGGGAGCATCTTGCACAAAGAGGATAGTGAGCCCGAGAGAGGTCCCAGGACAGCTCCCAGTGTCGGAGAGGCCGTTGACAGGGCACTGACTTTGTCGGTGAATTAACTAAAATCCATTTTCAAAGGTGCAAGGTCTCAGAAAAATCTATTTTTAATAAGCAGAGATGGACAGTTTAGAATTGAGTGGTTCTTCTGAGGCTGGTGGGCCAGCATTAACCACGCAGGGCCCCTTCCTGGGTGGGCTGCATGGTTTGAGAATGCTGAGCACCTCAAGCGAATGGTACTCAGGTCCGTTTTACAAGGCAAGTCTCGCCAAAAGATGGGGACCTGCTAATGTGGACAAATGCAGTGTTTTTATGGACTAATGGCAAAAATAATCAAAATGCTATGTTTTGGATTTTGAACTTTCCATTTAACAAAATTATGCAAGAATCGCTGTAGGTTTTATGCTAAAAGGACATAAATTCAGTTACTTTCTGTCTTTTTTCCCACTCTTGCACCTCATGACCTCACATTCCCAAGAAGATAAAATCATACCACCACCAGACTAGATTCACAGCACGTAGGCCCTGGGGTGCTGTCCTTATAGCCCCACAGTAGCCGAGAGACAGCGTTCTACAGACTAGGAGCCTGAGTCCTAGGCAGGGAACTGATCTAAACAAAACTAAGAAAAGTTTCTGACACATAATAAGCACAAAAATTGGTTCTACCTTGACCAACTTGCCGCTGGCTGTGGCAGCTCATGGCTGGAGATGGAAGTGAACTTGGGACAGACAGGGGAAATGGGTGAAAGGTTACCAGGGACGCCTCTTTTAAGGAAGAAAAGCAGAATAGTCTTAAAAGAAAAACAATGTTGTGAAATGGGCTTAAAGTTCCTGAAATAGGGCCAGTATTTAATTGTTGCAGGGACATCAGAGCTGAGGACGCACCCTATGCCTCCTGAGTTAAATTCTTGTCCTGTATCCTCAAGTTCTCAGCTTGGTGATCTTGGCCTACCTTGAGAAAACCATAGAGCAGTAAAGAATCAGAGGAGATGAGGGTGGAGACAGCCAAGGACAAGCAGGAGACCCAGGCCACAGAACGGTGCTGTGGCCTGTGTGGTGTGGCCAGCTGTCATGGCCCATAAACCCTCAGGGTTTTGGCTCCCCAAACCTGAAAAGTTTCACATCTTTTGTGTGGTCCTTGGGGAGAAATTAAGCATGCTTCCTCCCCTGGCACAGCAGCGTATTGTTACACATATGTTCAAATTGGTCCCCTGTCTCCTGGGGGAGCGACTTTTCCTTTATTCATGTCCTAGGCACAGTGAGCCAACCACGGAGCCAAGGCGACCCCTTACCCATCTCTTCCCCTGTCCTCACACTTGCTCCCACTCTCCCTGCCCCATCCTTGCTCCTGAAGCAAAGGCCCTTCCCTGAGTTCATGCTCCAGGTAAGAGCTCTTTCTGTTCCTTTCCCTGCTGCCAGTCACGGCAGGTGAACCCAGGGAAAACATAAGCCGGTCTGCCAAGAAGCTAGAATAAGAATCAGGCTGGTTTGAAGGGAGAAGGGAAGCAGATATGCCCTTCCCTTCCGAACTACAGCAGAGGGCCTGGCTGGGGCAGTGGGCAGCTGAGCCGAAGTAGGGGCAAGAAAGGAAGGAGGAGCATGAAGTGACTGAGGCTGCTTAGGTAGCCAGGTGGGGCTGAAGGCTGAACAATAAAATGCAGCCCCTTCAAACCAGGGCCCTGAATTCTCAGGTGCGGCTTTAGATTAGATTCTGCCTCCCCAGCTTGCTTTAATCACCTGGTGCCACTCACTGTTAGAGTCCTTCACACAGGAAGTGGGGAAGGGGGTGTGCTCTCCCGCTCATCTCTCTGCTCCAGTGTGACCGTGGGACTGGCCTGTTCATTTGCCTACCTGAAGAGGGAAACCTTCCTTCCTGGCTCTCTCTATCTGGGAGGTCACCATCACTGTATGAGACAGTGCAGACAGTTGTGGACCATGAAAACGCTTTAGAGGAAAAATGGCAGACATGGGTCTCCTAGCAGGAAATCACAGCAACCAGAGGCAGGCAGGGTGGGAGGATGGGCACAGGGGTGTACGTGTGGGCTGTGGACCCCAATATTGTCATTGTATGTGTGGACTGTGGACCCCAGCATTGTCATTGTATGTGTGGACTGTGGACCCCAGCATTGGTTAGTCTATTGGGTAAAGCTTCAACACTGATCACTGGCCTCCAGCTGGGCTTGTGTTCTCCATGTATCCTAAGATGTGATGATAGCTGTGGTTTGGTGTGACCATGATGCTCAGTGTAGCTGCCCACCATCCTTATCAAGAGAGCTCTCAACCTTCCAGATGTGTGTTATTCTCATGAGTAATGAGTGACGGGCCAGGGAGTTGGGTTCAGTTGGTCTGAGTAGAGCCTGCTCACCAATGTTTCTAATTCATAGACAAGGATACAAATCAAAGGCTTAGAGATCCTTGCTAATGTAAAACTTAGGCTCCTTAGGCTATTGGCCCAGATAAAAGGGCATGCTCTCATGACATCACTTCAAGGAGAAGGCACCAAAAATAAATGCAGGTCATTCTGGTAAAGGAAACATGATTTAGAGGGAGCCACAGGAACCATTTGATCTTGTTCCATTTTGTGCCTGTCATTAATCTGTTTGCATGAGGGAATATTATGGTCTTGTCTCTCAAACTCAGACACTCGTGGGAAGCTGAAGGCAGAAAGTGCAGCTTTATTACTAGCAACGTGTCCACTGCTATCCCTGGAGATTGAACAACAAAATAATCTCAACAGACAAAACTCACCCCTTGCAGTGCACATCAAGACAGAGAGCAAAAGCCAGGTGCTTCATTCTGTCACCCCCTGATCTCCGGGTGAATAGACTACGAAGCCAGAAAATTGTGACATGGGAGAAAAGAATGTCTGTCAGAGTCACATGTGATCTTTCTGCACATTGGGACAAGTAAGCCACTGTCAAGAGCTGACCTGGTTTTGGCTCAGGATTCCCCTGCCTGGAAATATATGAAGTGGCATCAGTGGTGACGCCAAGCCTCGGGGGTAATCTGCTAAGTCAGGACTTTACACCGATTGTTTCACCTGATTGACAGTAAACGCTCTTTTCCTTCCGTAGGCAAAGACATTGATACTTTGGTTGTGCAGACACACTTAGCCACCTTGCTGTTGGCAAGGGGCAGAGCAAGGATTTACAGTTAGATACGTGACTTCAAAGTCTCTGCTCTTCAGTTCCTGTGTTTGCTGTGGAGACTTCCTGAAGACAACCATTCACTTTCTGTCCCTTGGTTCATTCCTCCTCAGAATCAGAACCTAGTCGTGTTTTGTCATTTAAAAATTTAGCTTGCTCTACGGGCTTGCTGGTGTATAGGCGAAGGTCAAACAGTAGCAGAAAGCTGAAATATTTCTTTGTGCAGTGTAAATAACCCCAGAAGGGAGTGTCAACGGCAAAGAGCAAACTCATAGAGTGCCGAGTGTCCTCCTGTGTGGGCTTCATCCTCTTGCGTGACTGTATTTTCTGCCTTGAAGACTTGGTTTTGTACTCTATTTTTTTCTTTTGTACTCCATTTCTGTTTCAGCCAATAATTGTTTCAACATCTGTTCATTTTGCAAGAGATATTTGAAAACATTCCCAATGTTACCATTTATGGGTTATGCGTAATAGGCCTGGATGTCTGTGCCTGTCATCACGTGGGTAAATTGGATGGAGACATGCGGAAGACAAGGTGTGAGCTTCCTTGATCTTGACTATCTTCCTAGCGAGCAATACAAAGTTACCAGGACAAGAGGACATCAAACGTTTTCCTAATCTGTATTTGAACGCATGTCAGTGGCTGTTCCCATGGTCTATCTTCCAGTATCCATTATCTGACACACTCATTGTGGCTCTCTGGCTTCACAGACCTGTGAGTGCATGCTGGGTGCCTGGTATGGGCCTCATAGCTTCCTATGCTTGCTCCATTGTTCACAGGGCCAGATGTGGAGGCTTTTCCCAGGGAGAGAAGTATATCTGCACATTACAGAATGGGCAGTGATCCTTTCTTTGGGCTCCAACCTGAACTTGCAAATGTTGTCCCTGTGGATTTATAGAGTCTCTGATGCCTCTGAAGATGTATCACAACTTCTGCATTTTCTGAGGTCAAAAATCCCAGTATAGATAAATGTCCTTGAATCTTTCATTTCCTTTTAAATGTGCTCCTCTGCTGAGGCCAAGAGTGCATTTTACACAGCGCCGTGTCTTTCCATGCCTGTGGCTCCTCTGCTTTTGGACTCTCGGACAAAAGGGCATTGAGAGGTCCTGGGAGGAGGAAGGGAGGTGTTGCTCTTGGCAGAATAGCAGGTGCAGTCACTTGCACTAGGGCAAGATACGCATGGCAGGATGTTGGCCCCATCCTTTGATGAAGGAACTGGGTTTTCCTTCCTTGTCATTATACACTATAATTTATATCATATCTTTATTTAATTATAAGTTATAACTAAAATGGAGTTGGACTAGATGCAGAAATATTTACAAACCCTGGAGTGAGCAGAGAGCTTGCAGTGGTCCCCAAGCCTCTCTCTTCTACATGTGCCACTCAGCAGGATCTCATTCCCCTGCCATTTCCCGTGCCTGCTTTAGCCACTGAAGTGCGCACGGAGGGGAAAGATGCTTTCCTGGGCAAACACAGCATGGCAAAGGCAGCCTCTGCTTTGTTGCGCTTTCTTTTCCTGCTTGCATGGCACACGGCTTCTCCCTCAGCCAGGTCCCGAAGGACTTCTCCTTAATGATCTACATGCACTTCTAGAAACATCAAGAGATGTATTCCTATTAGAAGTTACAAAATGTGAACATTATTCGGATTATTAGTGTAGCCTTATTTATCAAAAAGCATTCTGTTTCATGCTCCTTTATGATGACATGCAGAAATGTAAAAAGGAAATTGTTCCAGAGCAAAAGAATTGATCTTTGACTTTTTGTTTTAACCTTGTGATTGTCTGGGGCTAGTAAATGCAGGAAAGGATTGAAATGATGTTGAAATGCCCAAGCTGAAGGTTCTGCTTTTGTTTTTCATTTTTATCGGGGTAGATGTACACAGCATGAACTTTGTATTTTCCACCTTTCTGGGGTTGACCAGTTGACCACTTCAGCTCCTCCATAAAAGGGGAGTTGCATTGTCCCTGTTCATCCTCTGATGTAATTATTTAAGTCTACAGACTGGGTGAATAACAAATATAACAGAATTATTTGGGTTCATGGTTCTAGTCCTCCAGGCTCATGGGTTTGCTGACACATGCCCTGAAGTAGTACAGAGTATCTTGTGCTAGGAGACAGAAGGCCTTCATGCAAAAGAACTAGTTAGACTCGCTACTCCAGACAAAACAAAGTAACCCAAAGCCATTAGTTCCTGAATGAAGTCACGTATCCATCAAGACAGAGACCTAATAATCTCTGTGGGTCCTGTATCTTCATATCGCAAACAGAGTTTAAAGTTCAACATGGGTTTCAGAGGGGAAGCCTACAAATCAGATAACCCTCTGTGTGTGCTGTTTGTGTCCAGTTTAAAGTATTCCCCTCCTCTCTTTCCTGCTCTCCTTCCTTTTTATGTCTCCCCCTGCTTCTCCTGTAAAATTATTAGATTCTGGGTTTTGCTGGCAAGCCTATGTATATATTTCCAAATCAGTGTTTGTTTCAGAAGCGAGAGGGATAACAAAAGTCTGCCCTGGGGACTGCTTCTGGCTGGGGTCAGGGCGGCCCACATGGGGTCAGTGTGTCCCACATGCTTCCCAGGCCAGAGGTCAGCAACCCTCCCACTTGGAATGCCAGAACTCCCAACCTCTTCTTTTTCTTGGGTCAGTGGTTACAGATGCTTTCAAACCCAGAGTGGCCAGGTCAGCCCCCTGATGCTAATGCAGTAAGGTGGGAATGGAGGAGCTGTCCTATAAGTGGAAGGGGAGAGATGGTTTTGATCATTTTAACAGTGCAATTGGCATAGGTTGGGCTAGTGGCAGCAGGTGGTTATAGGCTACAAGTATGGTGATAGTCCAAAGCCATGGAGGGCCATCCTATGGATGAATAAAGATGGAGAGAGACTTATCCTTCTTTTCACAAAGTTACATGTCAGAAGTTGTCCAGGGATGTTCAGCTTTTTCTACAGGTTGTTTCTCCCACCCCACCCCACAGAAACTCCTTTGTTAGAAGGATATATGTAGTTACAGGAAGATGCGAGAGAGGCAAGGGATGAAGGGAGGAGATGAGGTGGTGCCAATTAGAGGATGTGAATCTAACTGCATTGATGTGGTCCCTGATCTCTGTGGAGCTTGAGAGCCTGAAGACGGGATAGTGAGCCTTTAAAGTCAGTGCTGGCATGCTGGTGCTGCAGCATGCTTGAGGGCTAAGGCGGTGGGAGGGGAGGCTAGGATAGTGGTGGCATCCCTGTCTTGTGACCATGCTGGAGTTTTTGTTTGGAAGAGGCTGCTCTTTAGAAAGGGCTATGGGAGGTGTCATAACAAAGGTCTGAACTGGCGTGACAAACCTGGACCATGTGCATACTTCTCCATCAGGTGTCATGTATGTCCCAGATAGAGGGCTGTGACGTATATTCCATGTAGGCGGGTGGAGAGGAGGGGCAGCCTGTGCAAAGCCGTATGGATGGAAGAATCTTAGTGAGAATGAGTGTGGATAAAATCTTCTCATGACTGGAGAGAGGAAAGAGGGTGAGAGACAGTTTCCTGTGGGGAGCAGCAGGAACAGGTCATAGAGAGAGTATTGTGACACTGGAGGCTAATGTCTTGTCATTTTCCATGGAGGTTGTACACATCCTCCTTCGACCTTCTTGGCATAACACTTTAATAAAGAGTTTGGATTCTGGACTTCAACTACAAGGTAGCCCAGTTCTCCTGCTTACAAGCTACTGTGGTAGTTTGAATGAAAAATGTCCTCCATAGACTCACATATTTGAACACTTGGGTCCCCAAGTTGATGGTGCTGTTATGTAGGTATGATGAGACTCCATAAGCAAGGCAACTTAGAGAAGAAAGAATCTCTTCGGTTTGTGATTTCTGAGGGTTAGAGTCCAATGGCAGAGACAGCATGGCAGGCGTCAGATGGAAGCCATGGCAGCAGGAAGAGGAAGTTGAGCGCTCACATCTTGAGTCACAAGCATAAAGCAAAGGAAACAAGCTAGAAGCATGAGGCTTTTTATAATCTTAAAGCCTGTCCCCTGTTCCATACTTCCTCTGGCAAGGCTCCACTGCCTAACTCTCCCCAAACAGTGCCATCTACTAGGGACCAAGTGTTCAAATGCCACAGATTATGGGGGATTCGCTCTCAATGGAACCACTCTGGGGAGATTATGGGAACTTTAGGAGGTGGAGCCTTGCTGGAGGAAGTACATGGGTAGGGGACAGCTGTGAGCTTTCAGTTTTCTCCCTGCTTTGTATTTCTGTTGAAGTTGTGATCTCTCAGCTTCCTGTCACCATGCCTGCCATTCACCACCTTTGCCTTCCTGCTCTGATGGACTCTTCCCTCCTGCTGTAGTGAATGGGGAGCGGGCCTGCTTTTCATCCTACCCAGCTCCTGCACGGCTAGCTTATACCCCGAAATAACAACACACAAATTGTATTCATTTAAGCACTG
>LOEQ01000650.1:78942-89634 GCA_001685075.1 Bramus lutescens | reverse complement strand
TTCTTTATTTGACCAATGAAAGTAACACATAGACAGAAGACCCTCCTACATAATCCTGCCATGGTGGACTCTTCTTACCCACCTGGGAACCAGAATAAACACTTGTCTAAAAGTTACTTTGGTCATGTTATTTTATCACAGCACAGAAAAAGTAACCAACACAGAAGCATAAGCAAGTTACTGAGTCTCTCTGGGCTTCCATTGCTTTTCGTGTAAAAGGAAATCTACCAGCACCTACTTCATGCTTGTCAGAAAATTAATACACTCATAGCTATGAAGTTCTGGGCACAATGCTAGGCACTGATAATAAGCACCATATAAATAAAATTTATTATTATTACTGCTACCATTATTGTCATCCTGTATGGGCAGCATCACTGTTTCTTAGATGTTTCCAAAACTGTCTATGAATTTAAAAACTCAATTCCATTGCATCCAGGATATATAAATTTTTTTTTTTTATATTTTGTGAGCAGATTAAAACCTAAGGAAGACAAGGGACCTTCGGTGTCCTTTTAAAAGATAGAACACACTCTTCACATAAATTATCTTAGGGAAGTCCCCTTTCAAAGTCAAGATACGAAAATGCTTTCTTTTTGCCCAATGGTGTTCAAGATTTTTGGAATAGGGTGTTTTGTCAATATGGGTTCAGGTGATGCTTGGGCCTGATAAGGAGCAGAACTAACCCCAGGTCCTTTTATCACTGTATCATGGATGCCACTGGGTACTGGTAGGGAGTCATAGCCAGGAGCAACCTTAAACATTAGCCAGTAATTTGTTCTGATTTAATTGGCTGCTGGTTTCTGCATAAAGTGATCACGTTGGGGAAAAAAAAAGAGCTGCCAGCTTCAAAAATTAACAGATAAGCAATTAATTTAACTGAGACACTTCTGTGAAAAGCATAAATACCATCTGCAGTTGCCTGTTTGGATGACGGCAACACATTTTTGCAAAAGTATTTTTTTTAACTCTTTCTGAAAAAAAAACTAAATAATAAGCATCTTCGCTTTGCAGCAGTAGGTCGGTAGCACTGTGAGTCACCCCGCCCCCCCCGTGGACTGCACTCTCTTATTAAACAAACCTTTACTGAAAGCTAAGTATGCATGAGGCCCTGTAATGGATGCTTTTATGTGGTGCCTCATTAAAGCCTCATGGTAATTATGTGGAGTTTGGGCACATCTTGAGCTGCTGGCCTTTGGATCCCATCTCACCCCTGTTCTCTTCTGTTTTGTGTTGCAGGAGAGGGTGGCTTTGGCCTAGGGAGATAAAGGAAGCGAGTTAGAAGGAAACCATGTTGTCCAATCCCCCCTGCCTCCAGCCCCTGCTACCTTGGGCTGCATCTTCTCTTTGGCTCCACCTCCCATGAGCCTGGCAAGCTTGGTTTTAGCTTCCACTTGGTGGCTTCACCTCGGATTCTGGTGACATTTCTTCCTCCCCTATTTTCTTCCATCAAGGATGGTGATGCTTCCTGCTGTAGTTTGGTTCTGCAGAGGTCCATTATCTGGTCAGGCCAATAGTCAAGACACCTGAATAGCCGCTTCTCTGTTTGTATCCTCTCTATCAAAAATATCTGAAGGGGCAGGAGGGATGAATTTAGCAGTTAAGGATGCTCACTGCTCGCAGAGAATGGACCTGGGCTCCATTCTCAGCCTCCACAGGGTGGCCCAAAACCGACTGTAACTCTAGGTCCAGGGCTTCGGATACCCTCTTCTGCTCTCTGCAGGCAATGCATGGCTCACATAAATCACATGGGCTCACACACATATGCATCCATGAGAAATAAGCAAACCTTTAAATGTATTTGAGGTGATGTTTGTGTTCTTGTCTAGACCCCAATTGTTATCCTACCATGTAATTGCATCTGACTTTTTGACAGATGAAGAAAGTGTGAATTATGCAGACTAAATAATATACCACAGAGCCAAATACCCCAAGCCTGCCAATATTCTAGTCATATGTACTTTTCTACTACTGTATTTTGGTGGCTATATAGTTCTCTAGTAAGGGGAGAAGTCTTTGTCATGGGTGAGATCCCATTTGGGTCATTGGTGTCATGATGGGTTTGTCCAGTTAACTCAGCTACATTGTGATCTCTTCCTGCAGGGTGAGTCTGAGCATCGACATGTGGCAACTCGAGAGAAGAAACTATGAGCCCTTGGGCACTAGGTCAGAAAGATAGCTTTTGTATCACCACTGGATTAGTCTCTTTCCACTGATTTAAGACATGTCCACAGCTTCATCCTGCATAAAGAAAAGGGGTTCATTGAACTCCCAGCTTAGAGGCTGAGAGATGGTGTGGCCTCAGCAATTTGGTCTCTAGCAACGGCTTCATCACGGATGGCAGAATGGGGAAATGTGTGCAGAAGGGAAGCACCGTATGACAACAGAAGCAGGAGAGCAAGAAAGGGGGCAGCTTGCTCCTCTCCACAGCCCACTCCAAAGGGAACGACTTGGGGTCCCATGAGACCAGCTTTATCCCTTCACTGGTCATGCCCCCCCATGACTTAGTCACTTCCCACTAGATGCCGCCTCTGAATGTTCCACCACTCCCCAGGATAGCCACGGGGAGGAGCAAACCTCTAACTTGTGAATCCTTGGGAGGCCAAATCATTAAAGCTCAGTCCTGTGGGAGCTCTCCCACAAATCTGTAGGGCTGCCCTGCACTGACCACTCACCCAGGACACATGATGAATCTTTGTTTACCTAAACTTGAGTAGAAAATAGAGACTTTTGTTTTTTTCCATGAGTTTATTCAGAATCAGACTGGTGACACTCTTATGCTATAGTTGAGTCCCATACATGATCCAACACAATACTTTGGACATTATTTTAGGCTTAATTTAAAATTCTTTGCATAAAAATAAATCATAAAGGTTTTTTTACATACTGATGGAATTGTAAATAGCTTTAATTAACTTATATAAGCTCATCTTGTGATGATGGTGGGAGTCTAAAAATATTAAACCAGCAAGTCTCTGGTTTCTGAATTCTCCTCCTCAACTGAATAATAACAGAGATAGAACCAAATAATAGAAAATATCAGAATCTATATTAAAGTGTGTGTGTGAATACACGCTCATATGCATGCACAAGCAAACATGCATTCACATGCTCATGTGTGCTAAGAAAAGTGTTAGCCAGCAGAGTAGTGAGTAAGTTAACCATGAATTTGAGAAAACAATTAAAATTATGTTGGTTAACCTTCAGGATGTGATTATAATACTGTTAAATATTGCTTATAGATAATATATGGTGTTGATGTTTGGAAAATGTCAGTGCTAAGTACACCACTTTGCCTTCAAGCTGAGAGCACCAGGGAAGCATGGGAGGATTTTATCTAAAGTCCCCTCACGTTTCTCCAGATGTGATCAGCTACGAAGAAACACCTTTGCTGGCAGACTTCCTGAAATGTCATGAGCCAAGGCAGGTAAAACTGCGGCACAGACGAGAGCCTGCAGAGCAGATTCCACAGCTAGAGCTCAGAGGAACTCTCTCCCCGGCCTCCGCTCTCCCCTAAAACTCATTTACTCCCATCTAAGCTTGCCTGCCATCTCCATGCCGCCCTCCTTTGGGAAGAGGGCATCGAAGCCTCAATTGTCTGGCACATCTTCGCATTTCACACTTTGCCTGGCTCCCATGTGCGCGACTGTGTCAACAAAGGTATATGCTCCTAGAAATATGTCTAATTTTTGTTTATTTGGCAGACTGAATTGATGACCTACAGAGAGAAATTCCAAATGTCTTTATGATAACACTGTATCACGGGAAAGCAACGAAGGGTTGAACTAAGTGATGTTGGGATAGGAGTTGCTGGAAGCCTGAGGTGGCGTGGAGGTAGGATTCGCAGGATTTGAGTCTGACGGGTGTAGCAGGTGAGGGAAGGGAGAGAAATTAAGGATGATTCTGAGGTTTGCAGCCCTTAAGACTTGGTTTTCCTCTTATTATATTCCATTCAAATAACTTTCTGCCTGTTGTGAGATTTAAAATCTTAGGGGAAGCTACCAATCTTGAAAAGCCCAGGGCTCATTCCCACCCGAGACCAAAAGCAGTAACAGAGTCTCGGCCATTTGTGTTACTGGCCATATCCTGAACCCAGGGCCTGTGGGGTGTGTAAGGACCTGGTATTACTCATGACACTGTGAAGGACTCCACACAGACAGAGATTTCTCGGTCACTTTTTGCATCTCTAGTGCATCCTCACCTTGTAAGGATGCAGGGTCGGAGTACAGATGAGGTAACTCATCTCAGCTCACCTTGGGTCACAGGTAAATCTTTCAGGGTGGCCTTCATATCTAGCATTCCCCTTCAGTCCCTAAGAGCATCTTCGCCCCTTTGTGTCCATGGCCTCTTGAGTCTTTCACCTGCAAGAGCTGTTGCACCTGCTTTCCATGCCAACCTCCTCATCTTGTGCTGCTTGATCCCCTTTTGAAGTATCGCGTTATCTGCCTTCCCCCATGTCTTTCTGGACAGAAACTCACCATGTAGCCCGGCCTAGCCTTGCAATCATGGTCCTTCTGCCTCAGCCTCCAGACTTCTGGGACCATAAGCACAGGCTATGCCCAACTTCTGTATTCTTTTTATTTCCTTATATATCACATCTGATTACCCTATAGTCTCTCCACCTGAGTTAGTCTTCCCTCAACGCCTTTGAGAGAAGAACTACCTCCTGTCCTTGTTATCTTCCATGGCACCGCTGCCAAAGCAAATACTTGTGTATACTTGATTTCACGTGAACCATCTTCTGAACTTGGCTTACTTGATGCATCCGTATTCAGTGACTGGACTGTCATCAAGTCTATGAGCACGCAGTGCAGAACTCAGAGAGAGTCGTCCCCCCATAGCAGTGGTAGGGGATGGCCTGGCAGAGGTTGGTTTTTGCGCTGGATGAGCGCATTTGTTAAAAGTGACCACAAAGCAGAAGAGCCCATCCCTCCATCTTCATTTTCTGATATTTCTTAAAGCAATGCTACAGGAGAGCACAGGCCAAAAGATTCCCGGTTTAGAATTTGGGTAAAAGGTGTTCCCTGCCTTGAGAACTCCAGCTTCTCTATCGGTGGCAGAGGCTGCGTCAAAAGTTCAGGGCAACCTCAGCCTCCATGGTAACTTTTCCACATTATGTGTTGATCTCAGCTATTTAAATATCAACACACACACACACACACACACACACACACACACGGTGACTGAGATCTAGAGACCTCGGGACAGACAGACGGGAAATGGAGTTCTGACTGTCACAGTCATCTATAGGTCTCTTGTCACAGTCTCTATACTTTATGTCAGAAATAGAACAACATGGCAGCTTCCTTCTATGTTTGCCTCCACTGTGCTGTAGCCTCTGAAGAAAAGAAAGTCCGGGCTCCAAGCCCGGTGTTGCTTTATGCTGTGCACTGACTGCCATGTCCATGCCTGCCCTGGGGCTCCGGATTGAACACCCAGGATGCCCCTTAGCCACAGAGGGTAATTACTAGGTTTATTATACAGCCAAGGTGGTTTGGTAGGTTCTTTTGTCTGTGGAAGGAAATATTTGGAACTAGCCCTCCCTCCTCCTTCTTTTCTTCCTTCCTGCCTGCCTTTCGTCTTCCTCCCNTCCCTCCCTTCCTTCCTCCTTTCTTCCTTCTTGTCTGCCTTCTGCCTTCCTTCCTCCCTCCCTTCCATTCTGAGGTTAAAGCAAAGGCCCTGAGCTTGCTAAACATACTCTTTACTGAGCTACACATCCAACCCCTGCAACATTTTAATTTTTAGGGGACACCTACTTCATTGCAGTTCAGTTGCCCAGGAACCATTAGTTAGCAAATGCTACCATCTAAAAAATAAGGCCAATTGCTCCTTGACAGAGAGAAAACCCTGTGATGCCAGAGAAAACTCATGACTGATTTTGTAGAGCTGTGGCTAATGGCACAGATCCCTCAGCCATTGAGACTTCTCCAGTTGAAAGGCTGTAGAGATGCAAAGGGAAATAGGCCACAAACTTTCCTATGGCTGCTGTGTGTGTGTGTGTGTGTGTGTGTGTCCTTATCACAAGGGCAGAGATGGCTTACTCTGCTATTGGTTGTGGCTTCAGCTCTCTTGGCTAGGTTGACATCACCAGCATGAGACTGGCGTTAGTGCCACCATTCAAGTCAAGCTTTGAGTACTGTGAGAAGTGTCTTCCGTTAAGAACACTAGATATCAACAGCCAATTGTCTTTGGTCATCCAACCAGGCTCATCTGATTTGGCAAGCTCACCTGAGAGATGCTGGCCTGGGTCATGGAGAACATCAGAGGCTAGATGGGACTAGCAATGGGTTGTGAGACACTGACGGTGCTTTCTCCATAGACTATAGCAACTAAAGAGACCCAAGCCAAGCTTCAGGAAGTTGTGGAACGAGGATCAACTTGACACTTGGAAAGCTTGTTTCTTCAAAGCGCAAAGGTCCATCAGGCATTCAGTACCTGCGTGGTTTGACACAGCAGCCCGTCATCGTCTCCTAAGGGCAACTCCAGGTAAATCAGAGAAATAGTTCAGCAGCACAGTCATCCCACCAGCGCCGATCTTTATTGATGTTCAGGAAACAAAAACAGTGATGCACACATAAGAGAGATTTAATTGGGGATCTTGTCCCATCCCAGCTACACTGTGCCCTTCAAACACTAAACAGTGTGTAATTAAAGCTGTAATCATCTTGAAAATAATTTGAAAAGGTAATAAACAACCTGAGTTCACTGAACACCTTACTCATACGAGCAGTGATGAATCATGTGCCATTTGATCTTCACGGCTAATGCAAAGGACAGGACTGGTGACCAGTTTTGTGGACAAATCTCAGGTCACCCTAGAGTCATGCTTTCTGAATGCAGTAATTCCTGTCAGAATCGGAACTAGAAGCCTGGCCCTCCATCCAGCAAGCTAATGAAATCGTGAAATCCAAACAACCTTGTCAATACTCCCAACCCCAACTTGGTTCATAAAATTGTTCTTAGGTAGCTTGCTTGGTTTCAGGGTTTCTAGCTAAAGCTCTCTAAGCAAGAGGTTTTCTAGTTAAATCATTACGCAGAAGGTACAAGGTTTAATCTTGAGGCTTTAAAGTTGTCTTTCATCTTCCCGTTATGGTATGGTCTGTAGCTCCTAAGAAGAGTTTATTCCACTGATACTTCTGTTTATTTGAATGTTTGGATTTATATAAGTATATATTTTCATTTGTTTTTGCTATGGCCAGGGTTAGTTCAAAGTGTCCAGTGGATGTGCACTCTTCTGGGTGTAGACTTTTTGCATCACTTCTACCTGTGCTGAGCTGTTTGGGTAGCAAAACCCACGAGATGGCATGCTGCTCTTTCTTGTCTAGGGAGGACAGTCACATGTCCTGCTGCAAAAATTCTCATGTGTTCGATTCCAAGACTCTGCCTGAGACCATTGTGTTGCGTTGGCTACATGAACCACGCTGTCTTAGGAACTGAAAGTCACCTCAGCACAGACGCGTTTTGGGTAATGACCGTAGACTGCTTGTGGCATCCGGCAGAAGGAAGGTGTTTATGCCAGTCATACTCGCTGTTAGCACTCGCTGTAGGTGCTGCAAGCATGGAGGTGAAGCTGGACACACTAGGCTGTGATAAAAACCGTTGTGAGAGTTAATCAAGATGGTTCAGATACATCACCTGCAACGTTTGGCTCATAAGACACAGTCCGTAGCTAGAGGATAAGCTATTGTCTTTCTTAATCAACTTTGTAGTTCCATGACGCAGATTAGAAAATGGCAGTAGCCAGAGAGGTTAAGGAATTGAACCAAGGTCACACAGCTGGTGGTGTGTTCACAGCAGGCTTGGACACCTGACTGTCTCTCACCCCCACCCACCAAGCATATGCATAGCCATCAGGATAGCCGGTAGGGTGGAGAGAATTCTTGGATCTTCTAATAGGCTCTAGAAATCCTTCCAGATCGCCATTATGAAAATTAATTACTGAATCATTGGACTGGAGCAGGTGGAAGTGCATTTAACAACCTTCTGGTTAAGCCAGGTCTTGTGAGAGAAAGAGAGACAGACAGACAGACAGACAGACAGACACAGAGAGGATTAATAAAAGCACATTAATTTATTAGACACTGACATGTAAATCAAAAAGTTGGAGCAATTTTAGGTAGCATTTGAGGAACTCGATTCCAGGAGCATTGCAAGGACAGTTGCTTCACGTACGGATGGGATGCTGTCTTTCTGGTAATCATAGCAAAGAAAAGAAATATGCCCAGGGTTTGCCCAGGATTCTGTCTGCCAGGTCAATGGAATGCTTGTGGTGTCAGATAATTTTATGTCAATATGAGAACTCCCTTCACCGGGACCACAGCCTGTCTGCCTGGCTGGCTTCTTTGCCTCCTAGGTCTCTTCATTTTGCGTGCAGGCTGCTTTGGAAACGAGTGCCAGCCCTTTGAGGGTGGACTGGGACAGAGGAGGGCAGTCAGGGAGCCAAGAGGAGATACAGCTACAGGATAGGGATGCTGCTCATAGCATCGTTGCTTATTCCAGGGGAAGCTTCCGGTCCAGCTCCCGGACCCCACAAACCCCACAGATGGTCAGAGTAGAGGAGCTCCAGCTCGGGGTGTTTGCCGTCTGTCAAGACAGGCTGGCAAGAAAGCGAGTCCCCTCAGAAGCTAAGCCTGAGATTAAGAGGGCCTGGTTGATTGTGTTGGCAGCTGCTGCGGTTCACCCTGGTGCAGAGCAGCCCGGCACACGTCTGGCTTGATTTGCTCTTTGGGGCGCGGCCCTTGAAAGGTGGCCCCTCCCCCAGACTCCTTGACATTTGTCCAGAGATTAATTGGGCCTAATCCCCTTCTTGGAAGACTAGGTTGGAGAGTTTGTATTCCGGGAGGGAGAGGGAGGCAGGCTGGGACTGAAGAGGCGGCGAGCAGTAATGAAGGCACTGGGGCTTGCCGGTCGCTGGGGAAAGAAAAGAGCAAATATCTGCGCTGTTCCTGGATGAGGCTGACAGGTGGGCAGGGAGGCGGCGGCGCCTCTGCGCTGCCCGCCTTTGCCAGAAGGTCTGCGCTCAGCAGCAGTAAGGACTCTTGACAGCACCAGCTGTCTGTCACTCAGGGAGGGAGCAGTCCCAGGACACCTTGGCCTGGCATTCTCTCTTTTGTACCAGGACAGAAGGTGGGAGCCCCAGGACAGGCCATCCTGACAGAGGAAGGCAAACTTTGCTAGATGCTTACATTTAAATTTTGTACTGAATGAGTCATGAAAATAAATACCGCTTTGTTTAGATTTTTTTGTTTTTCCTAGCAGGAAGACAGAGGAGCAAAGGAGAGTTTCCTTGTTTCACAATAGCTTATTATGTGCGAAGGTAACTATCCCAAACATTTACACTATTAATGTCTCTCATTCCTGATGACCATTAAAGGACAGGGGCTTGCTTTGTTTCACTTTACTGTGTTAGTAACTTGCCTGAGGTCATTAGTAAGCCATGGCACTGAGATTCAAATTCAGTTGTCTGGTTTGGGGCTCTCCGTTTCTAGGCACTCCGCTAGGCTGCACAGCCAGCAGATAGAAGAGGATGAGCATTTGGCTTGGGCCATCTCCAGCACAGAACAAGACTGTAAGACATTTAGAAGTTCCAGCAGAGAGTACATCTAGGAAACCAAGAATAACGAACCACAGGAAAACCTTAAGGTCCCCTAATAAACTCAGAAAGCTGTTTGCCTAGCTTAGTATAGGTGGGAATCCCCTCCAGCTAATGATTGTGCCCACCGGGTGCTGTTTCTCTGTAGAACGCAGCAGACACTAGCATGATGAAAGGGAGGAAAGGTTCATCAAAGGACACATAAGGAGTCAGTAGGGTTTATATCGACAGCCATGATGAAAACATTAATAGAGTCAGTGCATGGTGCAAGGCCACCTGAAAAGGTTTGAGTGTTGTCTGCTCATCCTTCGTCAGAGGTGACTTAGCGAGGGCACAGCAGTTGCTGTGGAAGAAAACTGAGCTGACGTGCAAGTGTCAGAACAGTGATGAGTTTGGGGCGGGGCTTTGTGGGCCTTGAGCATCCCTGCCCAGTCTTCGACGTGGAAGCACCCTCTTAATTCTACTTCCTTCTTTCCTGTCATGACTGTCACGACGGTCTCTCCAGCAGGGAAGGCACCTACAGCCTCCCTTCTCCCTGCCACGCCACCCCCCTGCCGGCACACATGTGCCCTGTCTGTGAGGTCAAGTCTCCCTGCAGGAGAAACCACTACATCCTTCCAAGGGGTTGAGGAGAAGGGGAATAGATACACTGAGCAAGCTCTCCTCCTTCTGGACCTGCAACAAGTCCTAAGTGGGAGCGTTAGAGTAACATTGTGTCCAGGAAGCTGGAGCTCAAGCAGCTCAGTAACCCCAGATGAACAAGTGACAGAGCGGGTTTTGTGTGACATGTGTGATGTCCAGAATGCTGTTTGCCCTGTGGCATTCGGCTACTTACCGTGTCTCCAGAGCTAGGAAAGATGGTGAAGGGAAAGAAAGGAAATCCTCATCTCTCAGCCCTGGTCTCAGGATTTCCTTCCTCTTCTGTGCTGCTAGGCCATTTTGTCGCATCCAGCACCAGCCTCTGCCAGAGAGGAAAGAAGAGGTGATGTCCTTATTTCTTAACTGCCAATGCTGGGTGATTACCCCCACCCAGCTACACAGACCTCTGACCTGCCACCTCTGCTAATCATGGCTCTCATATCCTCACTGTTCGTGTAGAT
>LOEQ01000650.1:68508-78931 GCA_001685075.1 Bramus lutescens | reverse complement strand
GAGCTCCCAAGAGAGACCACTTTGCTGATCTGCACGAAGCTCCGTGACCTGATGGGTCGCAAAAGCGGATCTTCCCATGCAGTCTAACACACTTGCTTCAGTCATTACCACCATCATTGTCACTGTCACCAGACCCAGAAAACCTTGACTGTGGAATTTTTCAGGAAACAGACTGTTTGAAAACCAAGAATTCCATGAAGTTCTTATTTATAATTTGATAATCAATTGCCAAAGCCTCACCCCTGCATGGATGAAGTCTTCAGTTTCGGGGAAAATGTGGAGTCGTTTTCAAGCTATGCTCATTTTTGCATGAAGATACACACAGTATGCTAAGGACCACCATCCACACTCCTCTGACTCTATCTTGGCACGGCTTAAATTGCTAGGTGACAGGAAACGAGACCCAATGCCCCTTCTTCATAATGCTGTGGCACCTAGGGTACACGTGCCCCACGGAATGTATGACAGGAATTCCATAATGGTCATCCTTTTCACTCCCCACCTCATCGCAGGCTGACTTCCTAGATGTCATGGAGCAACTTAAGTTACTCCACATTTTAGCATATTATCCTTCCACTCTACCCAGCCCATTTTCCACAGAGCAGTCAAAAAGACCTGGGGAAACATCAATTGAACTGCGTCAGCCTTCTGCTTAAAACCTTTCAAAGTCTTCCCAGTGGCTTCAAATTGATTGTTCATGCCTGCCCAGGGCTCCCCAACTTCTACAGGCTATGGTTCTTGTCTGCTTTCAGCCTTGCTCCCTGTCTGTTGGCATTTGCTCTGTGCCCAGGCTCCGCAGAGGCTTAGGAGCCCTGGAACTTGCTCATCTATCTGTCTAGAATGTTCCTCTGCCTTCCTCATGGTTGGCTCCTTCTCATGCCTCCAGTCTGAAATGTCACCTTTAATGTCAGAGAGACCTTTTCCTGAACACAATATCTGAAGGGACTCCCCTTTGTCCCATTCTTTCTCTGTATCCAGTTCGGTCTATTTATGGGACTTAAGGTGGGCAGAAAGTTCTTTATTAACTTTAGAGAGTTCTCTCCTATTTTCACTAGGTAGGCATCATGAAGATAGGCTCCTCAGGAGGGCCCATTCACAACCCTATCTTCAGCCTACACTGGTGCGCTATATCTGTGCTCCACTTATGCAGGCTGAGTAAATGAAACCAGGATGAACAGTGAGTAACAGGTTTTTCTTTGTGTGGTGTGGAAAACCCTTGGGCCAGCTTCTTGCTCTCTGTCTTATTCCCTTGAGACTGAGTATCTCATGGAACCTGAAGCTTGCATTTTCCCCCCAAGCGGGCTTATGTTCAGCAAGCTCCGAATCTTCCTGTCTCTATTCCCCCAGAGTTGGGGTTACAGTTGTGTATGGCCACACGTGGCTTTTTGCGTGCATTCTGGGGACATGGCCTTAAGTACTCAGGCTTTTGTAGCAAACCCTTCTCACTGAACTATATTCCCAGTGTCTGTATTTTCTTATGGTCATTGCCCAATAGGAATTACATACAGAGAGTCAACCAGTACTATGCAGTCCTGGGGCTCATTCAAGTGTGTGGTTTGGCCTCTCCTTAGATTGCACCAGCCACACAGCACTGAGAACGCAGCTCTTAGGAGAACCATGGCTGTGGACAGAGGCAATGTCCAACATTCCCAATCCTGTCCCTGTGCCCTGCTACTCAAGTTCAGACTGCCTAGGCTTCTCCGGCCAAATCTTGAATCTTCACCAAACCAGGGTGCCTTTGGTCATTCTGAGTACAAATGACGATGAAGTTGTGAGATTCTTCCTCCTTGTCTTGGGAGATCGTCATCCATAGATCCCTAAGTAGAAAGTCTTCTTCTCTTAGAAGCTTGACTAAAAGTGGGTATGAATGGTTGGGACGTGGAGACCCTCAAAATCCAGTAATAGCACCACTCCCTCACAGAGTCTGCTCCCTTCAGAGACAGACTATTTGCCCCACCCTTGCACCTCCTTGTTGTCTCAGTATCCGGAGAAGCAAAACCGGGATTCTGATCAGCCTCACAAATTTGTAGTAACTTGGGGTTTCTTTTTGGGGGGGGCACTCTGCCCAACAATCCCCAAGTCATCTTGAAACAGATGAAAGGTGACCAAAGCCCAGCAGACTAGAATGTTCTCTTGCCCCAGCTATGCATCAGAGTCATCACACCACGGACACGATTGACTCCTCCAACACAGACTCACCATACTGATAGTTGGAGACACATCTAAGAGTCTACTTTGTTCGCAATGGGAAATTAATTGACATTTCTGATGCCTGCTAGATTATCCAGTGTGGCATTTTGGTTGGGTTTCTGCAGCACTGTGTTCATGGTGACCAAAGCTGCTGTTATGGAAAATGGCAGGGATTTGTCAGACAGCATTCGGGGAGTTTTTACTTTATGTCTATAGGATCAGTTCTTTTGAAACAGAAATGTAATTTCCTAAATTGTTGCCTAAGGTGATAATCTTCTAAATTCGGTCTCCTTTCAGTAAAGGGAATGGAGCTCTTGTTTGTTTATTGTCTTTGAATTATTTATAGACTTAGAGCCACCCACTGAGCATGGATTCATCTGCCAGGTGCATTGGGTCTCAATGGGTTGGAAATGAAATGTGGGGTCCCAAGCAGGGGACGGCCTGGAAACCACACTCACAGTTTATTTGCTCACAGATGTTCACATAATAGCATCTGAAATTTGAGAAGCTGCTTCTCTCTTGACCTGAGACAAAGAGAGTTGTGTGGGTGTTGGGAAAGCCAGGGGCAAACAGACTATGAGCAGACTTGGGAATAGCATGCTCACCAGCTCCAGCAGGAGAGGCAGTTCATTGACGAGCGTATTGATTTTCCATTCCAGAAACAGTCTAGGGTGTCTAGCTCCTGATGAATCATCAGCAAGGGACTTGTACTAAAGAATGCACTCGGCCTTGATCCTAGATGATGGCTCGAAGCTTTGGCCATTGATTTTGCCTCTCTGCCAGCATCCTGAAGAGCTCTAAGGAAATCATTGTGTGGTGTCAGGGTCATAGCACCCTCTAACGCCTAGTGATACTGTGGACATGTGAGCTGCATGCTTTCTCTCCGCTTGTGGCAGAAGTGTTGCTCCATGTTGGCCATAGTGACCATCACTTTGTGCTACTTACTGAGTTCTCTGTGCTCACGTAGGAAAGGGTCTGATGGAGTGAATCAAAGAGAGATGCTTGATGGGTTTGCTCGCCCTCAGCAAACATCTCAGAGGTGTGTTGTTTTTCTTCTACACATGGCACGCATGGCCCACGCCCAAATGACAGGAGACATCACAGCTGGGGTTTTCATGTTCTCAACAGCTAGAATTTCCTTGGGCTTGATTGCTATATGCTTTCCATTTATTGCATTTCTTCTGAAGGTATCACTTCTTAGGCCTTTGGCTGAGATCGAGTTTAAGATTTAGAGTAAAGCATGATTGAAGTGAGCGTTACTCAGAGTTATCAGAACACAATGTTCTCCTTCTCTGTCACCCTCACCGTGTGCTGCTGCAGACCACAAAGGGTCATGCCAGAGTTTTCAGACCGTAAACAGTATCCTCCTAGAATCAGCAAGTCTCTTCTTTTCATTCATTTGAAACGTAAAATGAACATATTTGTTACTCAGATTCAAGCATGTCTCTGAAAGTGTGGCTCTATCGAGAGTAATGGTAGTTCTCACTATTGGGACAGGCTAACTACTGTATGAAACAATTCCCCCATTCCAGAAATGGAAGACGATAGAAATGTATTTGTTACTCAGCTGGGTGTGAGATGAGCTGTTTCGACCAGCCAGCTGGAGTCTTGGGCCCCCTTGGCCTTATGACTTTTCTCTTGTTCAGATCCTTTTGTCTTGTCCACTTAACTGGTGACCTTATTCTTTAAATGCGTTAATGGGTCAAGCCAGGACAAATGGACATTAATCCACTTAATTTTATAGTCAAGAATTTGGCCCTAGGACCACACCTTAATGTGAGGGAGGTGAATAAGCTTAAACAAGAGGAGGACCAAGAATACAGGTATTGGGAAGAAATTTGTGTTTGCCATATAAGAGGATGTTTAAAAGAACATTTAAAATTATCATAAACTCTGTAGGTTTGAAAGCTGCACATTCTCATGGAGCATTGATTGCGAGAACAGACGTGGAACAATGTTTGTTGAATGACTGAGTGCACACTTCTGTGTGTGCTCATGAGCGTGTCTTCAATGTCTTCATCCAGAGTCCACTCAGGAGCATCTGACACGGAGGCAAAACTTGTAGGAGGGTGTGTGGTGGCTTCATCTCAAACACGTCTGTTTATGAGGGAAACCAGCCCACTTAGGGAATAGCTGCTATTTCTGGTATGAAGTAATGAGCGGCTCATAAGACTGGACCCTGTTGTTCTGGAAGCCATGGCTGATGACTCTGTCAGCTTACTCATGGTTTTCTTCTCTATTTCTTCAGGGGCTTCTGAGCTCCTCGCAGATGGACTCATTCAAATGAGGAAACTGATCCTAAAATCTGCTTGCCTTAACTCTCAAGAATGTGAGAGACCAGGACTTTATCGTTGTCTTTGACTAAAGTTAAAGACTAAATAGTCTTTAATACTTAATACTAAGTTGAAATATTTGACTGTTGAGGCTTCAACTTGGTTGCTGAACACTAGATCATCAGGCTGTGTGTTAAACCAGCAGGTGCTGTGTGTCCTATTTGCCCATTAGGGTCCCTTTTCCTCTGTCTCCTTGAGCCACAGGACACGCTAGCTAGAGATCACACCTCTAGCTAGAGATCACACCTCTGGCATCTCGTCCTTTGTTCTAACTTATGAGGTCCTCAATACATTTCCTCTTTAGTGCGTCTCAAAATGTGACCCCAGGGCCAGGTGCTTCAGGAAAGCGTGGGAACCTGGTAAACATGCAAATTATTCGATCAGCCACAGACCTGCTGAATCAGAAACTCTGGGGACAGGTCTCAATACCTATGACCTCCAGGACTAGAAGAGTGGAAATGTCATTTGCTTTCTGCATGTGCACATGTGTTCACACATGTGGAGGTGCACATGTATGACAGTGCAGGTGCATGTGTGTGCTTGTGTGTGTGTGGAAGCCAGCAGTTCATGTTAGGTTTCTCCTTGTATGATGAGGTCTGGTATCTTGCTGAAACCAGGCTCACCAGCTGGGCTAGTGGGCAGTTTGCCCCAGGGATCCCTGTCTCTGTCTGCTGAGTGCTAGAACTATAGACAGGCTGCCATGCCTACCTGGATTTTATGGGGGTTCTGGGGAACTGGATTCTGGTCTTAATGACTGCATGCCAAATGCTTTACCTACTGAGCCATTTCCCTGCCCCAATTTCTTGTTTTCTTTCTTTTTAATGTCACTAAGTTTGTAGTCATTTGTTAGAATAGTTACAGGAAGTAAATCCAAGAAGCAGTCTTAAGATTTTATTTTTACATTTAGTAGTAAAATATTTTGAGCACATCATCTAAGACATGCTTACTAGTAGTATTTATACATAGCATAATGCCAATATCGCATCTAAGACACATAGAATAGGAATTTTGAATGATGTGCTGATAAGTAATATAAGTGATTTTTGTTTTACTACTGATGAAATAAAAGATCTTTTGCTTATACCACAAAATTTCCTATTTTAATGAAAGCGATGCAAATGAGGATGCAAATCGTGATTTAACAGCTTGCTAATGATCTTTGTAAATACTTTGTTAAAGATGAGGTTCAAAGTTTAGTTTCTTTGAATATATTATTCAAATGGCTATTGCAGCTAGAAAAGATAATTCGCCAAGATATGCAGATCCAAAAGAAACACATCTGTGACTATGTTGGCTACATTTATCCTTTCATTTCCCAGTCCCATTTACTAATTATGCAAATCATTTCTTGTCACAGCCTACTAATAAATTTTCACCTTCATCACTTTGTCAATCAGTTGCTCTTATGAACTAGTCAGATGGTAACAAGTCCCTATACTTTCAACGAGTAAGTTCAAGCCCCACCCAGATGTCTTTATTTAGAAGATTTAAAAATAGAGCAAGTCTCCAAAGAGAGCAGATAAAGAAATATTTTAAGTGAGGCATACTGTTTTCAGGCAACAAGACAATGTGAGTATGGAAATTGTACCAGACATCTGTTTTCAAAATGTTCTCTTTTTCAAGTAATTTTTTTAACAAAAAATTCATTGTTAAAATACTCCTATATCAGGAGAGATAAACAAAAGAAAAATTGTAAAGGTCATTTATTGTCAAATATTGAGAACTATTCCCTAGATACTGTGGATAATCTCATGTATTACAGAAAGCATTGGAAAATGTGCCTAACGGACTCAGGTATATGAGAATCATCTCAGGGTTTGACTGCTCTCTGGTGTCCAGAGGAGATCAGTGGACCTCTGTGGAGCAGGAGCTTCATGGTTTCCCAGCATCCCATTGCTAGACACCACTAGGAAGATTTTAGCATTCAAGGCAATATTATCCATAAATACATTGAGTGAGATCGCGCACTTGCTAGACACAAAAAGTAAGTGGTTGCTAATGCCTCATCAGCTCCTCTGAGCCTGGAAATTCCAAGGCCCCAAGGCAACCTTGCTGCTGTTGCGTCCCTGTGACTTGCCCATGGAATATTAGTTATTCATTTTGTTCTTTAGTAATTGGATCAAACATAAATAAAATTAGAATTCTAATATTTTCCTTCCATAAACTGGTGGATGCAGAGTACTTCAGAAGCTACAGTTTTAAAATGAGGAGAGGCTTCTCATAGATTGTAGAGATTTGAATGGAGTTTATCAAGGTGTGACGACAGAAAGGAGGGCCCTAGGAGACACTCAAGGGTAGAATGAAGAATGAAAGATAGAAGTTATGGGTAATCAGTGCAGAAAATAACAGAAGTGGTCATGCAAAAGCCGTGATTGGGTTTCCCCATAAGCAAATAAAGATTGACATCAAGCTACTTTATTACAGGCCCCCTACATCACATCCTGACGTGAAAAGATACATCAGGAGTTGGTCAGCTGACTTCAGCCAACCACATAAAGTTCTCCACAACTGTGGTCGCCCTTGAGAGTTTCCCAAGGTGGGGCTAGCCATGGGTAAAATGTTATAATCTGCAAGGAACAGTCACTGGATGCTGCTTGGTGAGAGAAGAGTATGACATTGGCCAAGGCAGCAGCTCACTGCCGAGGGTATCTAGGAATACCCTTCTCTGTTGCTAAGACAGCAATCCCCCCTTGATGCTGTAGCCCAGCCTCTCCCACTGTAAACATGTAAACATGCACTTGCTGATAACACAGCTTTGCTCTAAATGAGGTTAAGATTAAAGTAAGATATATAGGGAAAAAAGCTTTGATTTAAAAATATTGACTGTATATGAAAAAAATATATTGACTGTGTCTACTTTAGGCCACATATCTTGGAGGCTTATATCACCTCCATGGAGGTGAAAATTCCTTCTTAGCAAATGAAAAAAATTTTAACTCTTTCATGTTTAATACACATACCTACATACAATAAACACACATAATATGTGTGTGTGTGTGTGAGAGAGAGAGAGAGAGGGAGAGAGGAGAGAGAGAGAGAGTTAGGAGAGCACTGTGACTATTTTATATAAAATCCTTAGAATTCCAGTCTAGCTAGGCAAATGCAGGAAAGGTGAATCTTCCTTTCATGGAAAAAGAAGAGTTCTTTTGAGAGTAACTGTCCCCTTGGTGTCCTTAGGTTCTTTCAAACTTAAAGGCATTTCTGGGTTAAGTCTTTGAATCCTCTCTCTGATGTAGGTGATTAGTGTAGCATGGCAGGTGGCCTACTGTTTTAGTGGCCCTAGGGTGGGACTATCAATTACCTATTAGGGAGAATAGCTGAGACCCAGAGGAGACACATAATCCACCAAAGGTCACACAAGCCAATGACAGTTTAGGACCTAGGACAGTCACTGAAACTTTATTCCTTCCAACATCCACTTCTTTCTTCAGCACAGAAAGCACACCGGCTTCCTCTCAAAGATGGATCCATCCTCTGTGGCGTCTGACACTTCATTTTTCTTAATTACGTAGTCATTGTGCTCAGAAAGATGAGTGTCTTTGTGAGCCTCAAAAGAGGAAACACGGGTTGTCCGAGAATGAAGCATTACATAAGCTGAAAGAGACATAATATGTCTCTTTCAAAAAAGAAATAAGAATGGAAAATTCCATTAAAAATAAACCCCTAATTTCTTTGCCCAAGGAATCAATTTCCTGGCTCTGTTGTGCTCTGTGTCACTATAGTGGGCCCTTTAATCCACACCTTCCATGGGAGGCAAATTGACACCTCTTTGATTTGCATGACCCAGAAGACCTGGGCCCCCTGTGAAGGGTGCCAGCTGCACAGCAGGTGTTCTGTAATTATTGGTTGGATGGACAGATCTTCTGGCTACCCCTCTCAACTTCTGCTAGACTAACAAAGTGATCTCTCGTAGTCTTGGTTTTAATATTGAATACAGATAGAGTAGTGTTACCTGTTATGTCTCAAATCTAGGCACGGCTATTATGCTGGTTTTGCAGATACATGTATGGATAACCAAGTATTTTAGTCTAAATGTGAACTATTCCTCAAGGCTAATGTCTGAACATCTGGTCCTTGGGTGGTGGCAGTGTTCTAGGTAATCGTGGAGCCTTGAGGCAGGAAACGTGGTCAACAGAGTGGGTCACTGGAGTGGGCGCAGTCTCACCTCCACCCTAAGCCTTCATCTCCTACTCAGAGAAGTTTGAACGAGCTATCCTATAAGCTGCTGTTGCCATGGGCCAGCAGCTTTAGCTGTTCACCCTTAAGTTGCCATGACCAGATTGTTTGTTGCAGGTAAGAGAATAGTAAGTACAACTCAGCACTGTGGAAGGTTAGAATCAGGATGTGTCTGGCTTTTCTTTCACCCTTTAGCTTTGCCTTACTTTAGCATCAAATCCAGTGGAGGCCTGGACCTATAGATTAGTGTCCTGATGTGGGAATTCCCCCTGTATGCTGGGAATACCATTGGTTAATACAGAAGTTGTTTTGGGCCTGTGATAGGGTAGAACAGAGCTAGGCAGGGAAAACTAAACTGAAGGCTGGGAGAAAGAAAGTGGAGTCAGGGAAAAGCGATGTAACCCCTCCAGAGACACCAGAACCTGACCTGGTAAACCACAGCCACATGGCAGTACACAGATTAATGGTGATGGGTTACTTTAGGATATGAGTTAGCCAGAAATATGCCTAAGCTATTGGCCAAACAGTATTGCAAATAATATGGTTTCTGTGTGGTTATTTTGGGGCTGAGCAGCCAGGAACAAACAAGTGGCTTCCTACAACAAATTCCCAATGTGGTCGACTATATCCACGTAAAACCTGAGAAAGCTTTGAAAGTAATTCTAGACACAAAAGAACAGAGTTAAGCACAGCTTCTTGGTAGCCAGCATTTTGCTGACTGTTGATGGCATACTGTGGCTCCTTTAAGAGAGGTCTTACTGATTTAGCAGTAGCAGGAAAAAGCCCTGTGGATTTGAAACGGTGGCTTCCTGGGCTGTGCTGCCAGTAAGAACTCTGATGAGGTCTAGTTATGAGCATTTAAATGGGGTTTGTGAGCAGAGTGCTAAACTTGCTTAATGGCAACATAGACCCGCTGTGTGCCTGAAATTGGGGCTATGAGCATGGCTCGCACTAAACAGACCTCTGCCCCACCATGTTGGACTGGGGGGAGCCAAAAGACAGAGCAGTCTTAGTTGCTGCTTAGCATTTTAAGAAGTCACCCTGGTCAGAAAAGGATTACAGATATGCAATAAGGACAGATTCAGACCTAAAAGACCTCTAAATGTGACATAGTGTTGGATACATGTATGGAGGCTTGGGAGAGAGAAGAAAAAGAGTAAAGAGACAGCAAATGTACCAAAAAAGTCATAAGTTAAAGGAGTAAAGATAATAAAATAAATATTAAATTGTAGAAAAAGTAATAGAGTAAGAAAAATAAGCCATGTAAAGATGGAATATACACAAAAAGTCTGGATTGTGTATATTATTGAGTTTTCTTTGATTTTTTTTGACTGTGAAGGAGTTAAGCACAGAGAGACATTTTATTATATGGGCTGCTAAGATAAACTGACATAAAAGTATCTTGACTCCCAAATTTGGGTTCAAGGATTTGGAAAAGAGGTTCTTCTTTTGTTTCCACAGAGAATAAGAACCTGTGGAATTTTTCTAGACTAATGTGGTTTGATGGATCAAGACCTCCCCCCGAAAGGTTGCTGTGAATGCCCCCCAAAAATTACTTTGCCTAACAAAAAGCAGGAAGCAGTTTGGAGAGAACTATGCCCATATTCCCAAATATTGTTCATAAATGTTTCTTTACATTTAAAGGGGGTTATGCTATAGAGATTTGTATTGGTATGGATCTTGGTTTATTGATACAAATTTAAGGTCAATTTTGTTATATGTAT
>LOEQ01000650.1:48963-66061 GCA_001685075.1 Bramus lutescens | reverse complement strand
CTGTAGCTTTGGAGCCTGTTCTGGAACTAGCTCTTGTAGACCAGGCTGGCTTTGCACTCACAGAGATCCGCCTGCCTCTGCCTTCCGAGTGCTAAGATTAAAAGGCGTGTGCCACTACCACCTGGCTCAACTTTCTGTCTTTAAGAATGACCTCAGAGTTAGAGGAGCAGACACACAGAAGCAAGATGGACATGCTGTAGTGAGAAAAGTAAGCATATCATACCAGTTATAAGAAAATGTTTCACATTGGATCGGTTAAGGAGACGCTGCAGAACTGGAACAAAGACGTTGGAGGCCACACACACACACAGAGACCATAACTGAAGACAGCAGCTCCCACCGCAAGGGGAGATGCTGAGAACTTCACCATGGGCAAAAGGGGAGCCTCACCCAGACTTTGTAGAGGCCAGGACTGTCGTGGAAAAGCAGCCACGGTTCTGAAAATCACTAACCATGTAGGACAAGTAGAAAACACCTTGAAAATGGAGCACTGGGACCCATGAGATGGTTTCGTGGATAAAGATGGCTCCCCCCAAGCTGGAGGGCCTGAGTTGGACATCCAGAACCCACACTGTGGGAGGAGAGAGCCTGCGGCAATGAGTTTACCTCTGACCTCCACCCTTGTGTGTTGTGTGTGCGTGGGTGTGTGTTGTTCAAAAAGTAAATTTTAAATAAAAAAAGGGATACAAAATAACTAGTTAGCCTGGTTCTAATCAAATATCACTAAACTGCTAGGCAGAGAAGTCTGTTTTAAATGTGACAAGTGGCCACAATAAAAGAACACAGGGACTGTAACTGCTCTGTGGAGACCTTTGAACTTAGAATTGGAATGATAACTCTCAGATATCTCTAAGGTGTGTTTGGTTATCATTCAGACAGTATTTACAGAACACTTTCTGTACGTGTGTTGAGAATCCTCTGATGAGCAAAACCAATCCTTGTAGGAGATTGTGTGTGTATACATATATGTGTGTGTATGTATATATACACATATATATTATTTTAATTATTTGTTTGTGTGCTTGCATTCATAGACAGTACAGGTGCCCACAGAGGTCAGAAGATGGCACTGGAGCCTCAGGAGCTGGAGTTGAAGGCACTTGTGTGCCAACTGAAGTGGGTGCTGGGAAGCAAACTCAAGTCCTCTGTAGAAGCAGTACAAACTTTTAACCTCAGAGCCATCTCTCCAGCGCCCTACTCATTGCTCCCAGTGCAGGATTTCTCTATCTGCGCAGGAAGTAAGCCACTATCATCTTAAGCAAATGACTTTAATTCAGTTCTGTCATTTGGGATGGCGGGAATGAACAGACTCAATAGCGTGAGTCATAGCCAGGTACGGTGACATACGCCTGCAATCCCAGCACTCAGGAGGCAGGGAGGATCACTAGCCAGGTATGGTGACACACGCCTGTAATCCCAGCACTCAGGAGGCAAGGAGGATTGCCACAAATGAATTTGAGGCTACCCTGGGATTTATGCAAGAAATTACCTCAAAAAACAAAACAAACAAACAAATGAAAACCAAAAAAAACCAACTAAATAATATGAGTCTTGCCTTAAGAAAGGGTTATCGCAAGCCCAGGTTGGGTTTCTAGGGTACTAGAATTTCTTACAGAAGTGGATGAGGCAAGGGCTAAGTATAAGTAAGCCAGGAATGGACTGGAGAGCTGGACATGGTGATGGCGTATGCCCTTAATCCCAGCACTCAGGAGGCAGAGGCAGGTGGATATCTGTGAGTATGAGGCCAGCCTGGTCTACGGAGTGAGTTCCAGGACAGCTAGGGCTACACAGAGAAACCTTGTCTCAAACCAAACAAAATGAAAGAAAAGTAAGAATATGCTCAAAAAGTGATGGGACATGTTAGCACACAGGCGCCAGCCAGCCCTGGCTTCTGTGCTGCTGGGCATGGGCACACGGCATATGCTGCTTCATGGAAAGAGCCTCCACCAGCGCCATCCTGGGAGAAATGAGCATACCTTGTTGCCAGATCTGATCCTTAGGTTCTCCACCATGAGCCAGCACTCTTGGGAGAAGTGGATGCTTCGAAGGCTCAAGGTATAGAGAAGTGAGCCTGCAACATTTCAATGTGCCACAAACTAAGGGAGTGCTTCAGAAATAACGGGGACTTGTCAAAGGAACAAAGGGTTAGATTGAAGGGTCTTCCTTCCCTGTCCAAGTCGCAGGCAATGTGAATATGAAAACATTAGATACTGATGTGTGATTAAATTGAGATCTGAACAGATGAATGGGGAAATGGGAAATGCCTGCTTGCAAGCAAACCCCAACTAATAAAAACAGGCTTGATACTAATAATAGAAAGACTATGGACGTCTGGAGAGATGGCTCAGCAGTTAAGAGCATTGGCTGCTCTTCCCAAGGATCCGGGTTCAATTCCAGTACCCACGTGACAGCTTACAACTATCTGTGACTCCAGTTTCCGGGGATCTGACACCTGCACACCATTGCACATAAAATAAAAGTTAAATGAATTTTAGGGAAAGAAAGATTTATAGAGTTAGAAAACTCACCATTTGTCAGTCATCGCAGTTAATTATCGACTCAGGTAAGAATCATGAGTGTGAACTCAGGCATGGTGCCTCATGCCTTTAATCCCAGAACCAGAGGATAAGGTAGGAATTATCATAACTGTGAAGCCAGCCTGGACTTCAGAGTAAACTCTGGTCTCTAAACAAAAGAACAAGAACCGTCTATTGACGTGAAAATTAAGGAGTGAAGGGTTGGTGAGCAGAATATTTCACGGTCTCAGAATTCTCTCCCCACAGATTACATACTATCACAGAGGAAATGGAAACCTTCTAATGAAGAGGCCTGGTGGAGAACTCTGGTCATCAAAGTCCACCCCACCAATAACGCAGCAAGGCAATCTCCAGTGCTTCTCACAAGTCACGCAGGCCTGCCCTTCTGTCATCTAAATCACATCATGCATCATCTAAATCACATCTTTTGAAAACGTCACAGAAACCAGAATGGACCAGGATTCTCCACAGTGTACCCTGAGCTCCTGTGCTTTTTCAAATGCCAAGGCCATAAAAGATGAAGAAAGAACTACTCCAGGCCGAAGACAGCTAAAGGGGCCTGAAAATCAATGCCAAATGCTGCGTGTGTTTCCAGGGCAGTTTCTATGCTTGAAGAAAAGTAGCTTTCACTGCTCTGTTTTGTCTTTTTTCTTTTTGTGTAAGGTACAACAGCAGCAACAACAACAAAAGAAACTATTTCTTCTCTTCCCTCTGAATCCTGAAGAGCCAAGCAATGGGAAAATGGGTCACCACTGACAAAAGTGGAGTTTCCTTCAGGGAGTTAGCAATGCTCTTAACCTTCCTCATCCAATTCCTTCCTAGTCTATAAGTTTTCAAAATTGTCTTTCTCTATCGATAGTAAGATCTTGACTAATGGCGCAGTGTTAATGCACATGTCCATTTTTGGAGGGGAGAGAGAACAGGGTCTCATTGTGTGCTAAGACCTCTAACTCATAGGCGCCAACCAATTGTTGGCTTCATTATTTTGGGGTCTATGGTGAGGTGGAACACCATGATGATGAGGGTATGGTGGAACAAAGCTGCTTACCTCATGGTGGCTGCAAAGGAGGGCTGGGATGGAAGAGAAAGAGGGAAGGGTTCCAATAACCTAACTTTCACTAGATTTTATCTCCCAATGATTCTCCGGCTCCCTGAAGCCTTTACTATGTGGGACTCCAGGGGACGCTACACATCCAAACCACAGTGTTGTGTGAGGGAGAGGTAGGTGCTCTGGGAAATAATGATGCAACATAGGGAAGGAAGCATGTGAGGCACCTCTTGCTCAGGAGGAAGACATCTGATAATGTATAATATACATTATATTGGTAAATTTCCAGAACTGTGTGACTTTCTTAAAAATTGGACTCTGAAACGAAAAGTCCTCCCTTGTCCCAGGACACCTACAAAATATCCAGACGTCCTCCAAAAACTCCATATTCTGGGGTAGACTGCCCTCCCCCAATTGGGTTGCAGGGAGAAGAAAAGAAAGTCAACAGTGGAAGGTATTTAAAAAATTGCACTCTGCAGAATAGTTAGAAGGCAGCCATTTCCAAATGAGGCTAGTGTTGTCTTTCCCATACATAAAAATGCCTGCAGCAGGAAAAGCCTTCAGTGGAGAAACCCCCAGTCGGAAGCTTCTTCATTACTGCTTCCCAGCTCCTTTCTGCTGGATGTTCTAAGTCTCCAGTTGATAATGTTTCCCTCTTGCTCTCTCTCTCTCCAGCAGGATATTTAGTTGTCTCTGCTGGTTGCTGGGAGTTTCTACTCTGGTAACAGCTTCCTATCTGCTGGTTCTAGCTATCTACCACTTGCTATTTGCTCTTTATTTTTTTTTCTTGCTCTTTGCTTAATAAGCCCACTCGTCTGAGACTGAAATTGTGGCTTCCTTGGATCATTCTCCAGAACATACCAAACACAAAGGGAACTGAGCCTTGACCTGAATGATGGGAAACAGTTTCGTGAGTTCTGAGAGTTGGAGGAAGTGCATAGTGGGTATTCATTTCGTGCCCATCTTTGCATCTCAGGTTTGTAGGTGGCCAAAGTCGTAAGGGGCAATGGGAGGCCCATCCTGAACAGCTGTGAACTGCCACATAAATGAATTATTAGGGTTCTGTTCTACACGCTCTGCTCCTGATCAGGCTGGCAAAGTGGTACCCTCTGTGTTCTCTGATAATAGATTTCTTCTCTGAGGCCCCAGATGCTAAATCATGAGTGAATTGGTGAGCTCAACCCTGCTCTTTCCAGTCCCTACCCTAGAAGGCAGCATCTTCAGAGGCTTTTTAGAGACTTTTGTGAATAGAGATGGACAATGTCTTGAACTTAACAAAGCTCTAAGCCTGGGAGCAGCTAAGTACCAGCCGGCTAGATCCTCTGTTTCATTACCAGGCACTTGGAAAGATGGTACCATAGGCCCCTGTTACCAACTGTGAATTTGTAAGGACAATGGTGAGCCATTTGAATCCCCCCATATGTTTCTAAAAGCTATTAAAAATTAGAAATAGCATATTTTTAAACAAGTCTGACAATGTAGTGATATGAAAAAAAAATAACAATCTCCAAATAGTCCAGAGACTCGATGTACAAATTCTAAGCCCAGCGACCTGGAGTAAAGCCATTTGCTTCCTGTGTGACCTGCCTTGGGTTACTTCCCTCATTTTCTTTATCTAAACATGAGAATGGTGATGGTCCCTTACTTGCATTTTGTAAGATTTTTATAGTCAATGCACAACACATATTACACTTAACATAATACTTGTTAGCCAAGTCACTGCTGTGCTTTCATCAGTTATTGCTTATGTGGCTATTACAGGAGATCACTTGAGGGCTGGACAAGTGGGGAATCAGGTTCGAGGTTTCCTGCTCTTGGCAAAGGACTCCAGTTTGGTTCCTAGCATCCATGTCGAGTGGCTCAAAACTGCCTTTAACACTAGTCCCACCACGTCTGACCACCTTGACTGGCCTCCAAGGGCATGCATGCACAAACACGTGGCATACACATACTGATAAAAATTAAAAAAGAACAAACCTTTAAAAAGATGTACTTTTCCCTTTGTTTTCTCTTAATAAGACAATATAGAATTTGGCAACTTGTCCCCCCACCCTAGTCTATCAAACACACCTTTGTAGATTCATATCCAAGCATATATGACAGTTACCTAATGCTGCCTAACATAGATTTTAGTTCTCTGAACATGACATTTTTAGTTGTCATTCCCCCCCCTTTTTTTCTAAAAGTTTTTAACTCTTATAAGTAATTTAGGAATGAAGACTTTGTACATGTGTCCTTTGGACTGTTGCTTTGGTTTCTGAAATATAGATTCTTAAGAGTACAGTTGCTGGAACATAAGTCATAAGGGTTTGAATGGATAATAGATATCCCAAAATATCATAGCAATTTGCACTCATGCCAGAAATATAGCAGTGCTCATTTCCCCATGTGCCTTCCAGCAATGGATATTATCAATCTTTAATTTTTTTCCCAACCCAGGAGACAAAAATAGAATTCCATTGTCTTTTCAGTTGTCTGACCACCAGTGAGTTTGGATACACGAAAGGTCTCTAAGTAGGAACATTACGTTTTAAGGTCTCCCATAAGGCTTCACCTTGGGAAAGGGAACAAAGTGGGAATGAGAACCAGGTGACTGATCTAGGGAGCATGCTCTAGGGGCTGCCCCGTCCTCCCTCTTAACAGCTGTTGTGTTTGGGTTGTGACCTCTCCACCCAGGTGCTCACCTCTGGCTTTGAGCTCCCTCCAGATTCTAGCGTCATGCTGCTGTGTTTGAAACACAGCTTTAGGCCCAGTTGGGAGGCAGATCAAACTCTCATGACCCAAATAAGTTTCCATCTTCTATTTTCTCTTTCCCGAAAGGGGAAACTTCTAATGTAGTCTACGGACTGATGGCCTCACTAATCCCTGGGTACTGGAGGGTTGAATGGTCTACAAAGGTGGGGCTCACTCCTCCTTTCTTTCCTCCACCCGTGCAGCCCCCCAGTCACCAAGTCTTTCAGTTTTACCCTTCCCTGTCATTCTGTCATTCACATTCTCTTTGCCATTCCCTCCATTCTGCCATGGGTCTTGCCTTCATTTTGTTTTTCTGGGTTAGTATGATAATTTTACGGGCTCTACTCTTCCTGACTTCACTCTTCTCCCAGTAGTAAAAGGAACAATTCTCCTGAGCTCAGCTTGACTGTTCCTCTCATGAGGATTCTGCTCCTCTTTCCTGTGTCAAGCTAAGCCAAGGCTTTCTTCTCTAATGCTTGTGGGATGCTCTGGATGTCCTCATATCGTAAACACGGTGCACCCACATCTTTTGGACACCCAGCGTTTCTTTCAGATGACCTCCTTGCAGATATGAGGCATGGTTTCATCGTCTTAGCTTATAAAAAGTAATGCTGAATGATTTATCAATATGTAAAGGAAAAAGGCATTTAAAGTTTTGGTTGCTAAGAATTAAATTGTTGATAAATGATAAATATATAGGGGCTGTGGGATAGCTCAGGGACAGAGCATTTGTCTATCATTCACGAGGTCTTGGGGTCTTTCTCCAACACAACAAAACAAACAGAAAATCTTCCAAAATTAAAAGAGCTCTTGTTATTACTAGAAAATTTGAAGCAAAACTGAAAGTAGAAATTAAAAATGATTAAAAGTCATTTATAATTTCAGCTTGTCTTTTTCTGTCCTAGCTTGGCCACCATGTAATAATCTATAATAGATGACATTTTTTAAGATTAATAAGCCCCCTTTGCTATAGCTTTGGACCCCAAAATAAACTTAAAAGTAGAGGGCTGATGTAATGTCTGTTAGCATTGGAAAATGTCAGTCATTTAATATAACAACATATAAAAACATGCTAATTGGGAGTTATTCGTTACAATGTTTCATCAGGCATAGTATTTTTTCACCCCGAAGTCAGTATGGTACTCCAAGGATGAAGAAGGGAGTCTCTGTGGAAGTTGAATCTGGAAATTAATTGAATAAACTCTTGTTTCCATCTTAAATCCCCACCGTCAGATTTATTGTTTATTATCATTTACTTTTCTTAATTGTGAACTTTCTCTGGTGATATTCAGCCTCTTTCCCTTATACATGTTTGATGATCAACTGAAGAACTACAAAAGCTAGTTTCTGTTGCACACTTTGTAGTAAAGTTCCAAGGAGAACAGGGCGGTGAGAAGAATCCGTACCCACCAGTCTTACACCGTTTGACTCAGAAGCAAACAAACCAGTTGAGTTTCCTCTGGGACTCCATCAGCCCTGACAGTAAACATGTTTTTGTAAATTACTCATCCCTTGTTCTGCCCTGTGATGAGGAATGTGGTTATAATTTTCATTTGGTAAATATAACACGTGGGGCGGTGCACGGCAACATGGTGGCCGAACTTCTCATCTCACGTCTTGGTGGAATAGGAAGCTGAGCACGGACAGGAAGTGGAGCCAGGCTACCAATCCTCAAGGCACACTTGTGCCGACCCACTTTCTCTAGAGAACCACCTCCAGAAAGTTCTACAACTTTCCAAACAATACTGCCAGATGGGAATAAAATGTTTAAACATGTGAGCCTACAGCAGACATTTCTATTTAAGCCACAGTTGGTACTTTGAATGTTATCCCCATTGACAGTGTGTAAAGTGGACATTATAAATGAACAGGTTATAGCTAATATGGGGCATGCTGGCTTTGCGTAGGAGATATGGTACCTACTTAGAAAGATGGGAACTGAGGAATTCATAAAGAAAGGGAAAGAGAGAAGATGCCTGATCCGACATTACGTTGGGTGGTCTAGACGCCTTAAACTGAAGGTTGTGACCCCAAATAGGGCTGCATCACAAAATGTGGGGGAAGTCTTAAAGTATTTGGCAACAGTTTAAGGTTTCTGAATACACATTAGCTGAAATTAATCACAAATCAAATACATAATGGATGCGTGGCTTTTCTGGAAGTGCATGCCCTGTGTTGCATTTACAGCAATTTCTGACATGACCATAACTACTCTTTTGCCAATGGTACTATATATTCCTACAAAGTGATCTTCTCAGTATTGGCAATTATAAAGTTAAAATAGCAATCAACCCCGAAGAACATTGAAGATATGATCTGTCTGGCAGCATCAACTATTCAACCAAGACTTCTACATGTAAAAGTAAATAAGCACACTCATCTCCTTAGTATGCAAATTTGATTTAATTCTTAATAAATAATAAAATTGTTTGTGTACTAAAGCATAGTTTTAAAATAAATGTATCTATAACATCAGCAAATATTTTGTTTGTACACCTATTTAATAAACCTGTTTGGCTGGGGTCATGCAGGAATGTCTTGGATGCAAAAAGGCCAAGAACAGAAAAACAAAAGACCTTGTGCTTGGTGAGGAAGACCTCACTAAGATTTGATGACTAAAAATTATTCATATTTTTTGGCTGAAGAACCATTATAGAATTTTACTGAGGACACTACACACACACACACACACACACACACACACACACCACACCACACCACACCCTGTATTCTAGGTCAAACAGGAACTAGGAAACCACAGAAAGGAACCAGGGAAAGCCATGAAGTCTCTGCCTCCTATTAGCCAAAACGCTTTGCTCATTGAGAGTTCCCCTTTCACGTTTGAATTTCTCTCTATAGCTTCTGGCCTCCTCAGCTCAGAAACTGCAGTCTATAAGATTTGTGTTTCTAACCACTCTTTGGGAAACCATCATTTGAATGTCCCCAGAGTAGGAAGTTTCTATTTGCAGCAAATGTTTCCCGGTCTATTTCTAGCACTCACAGATGTTTCTCACTAATCACCATGTATTCTGTGGTCTCTTAATATGAAAGTTGGCTGCTGCTGACTGATGCTCTCTCTACTCACTTGTCTCCTGCATTCAGCTGGAGCGAGTGGCAAATGTAGACTGATTACCTACTCATCCAGGTCTTTGAGAAGCACAGGTTGCTGGGCCAATTTCATTCCACCAGAGAGTTCTGTGTAGAAGCAAACAACATCTTAAGTGAGTTTTGATAAAAACGAAAGTATTTCCAAGTAGGTGGCAGTTCGGTTTGGTTGAAAGGAAAGCTCATCCACAGTGCAATTGTCTTAGTGGGATAGGGAGGGCTGGGGGAGCTGGCTCAGTCAGTAAAGCATGAGTTCAGAGGCCCAGCACCCATCTAAAAGCTGAGTGCAGCTCTGCTCATCTGCAGTCTCAGTGCTACAGAGGTGGAGCGAGGCAGATGCCTTGAACATGCTTGCCAGCCAGGCTAGACAATCGGTGTCTTAAAAAACAGGTGGAAAGTGACCTAAGAAGATACCTGACACTGATCTCTGACTTCTACATCAATGAGTACACATGGCACATGTGTCTACATGTACACACACTCACATAGGTACTACACATACCCCCCACCAAATAGTTTTAATGATGAACAGTGAGGGGCCAAATGTTGGGGTATAAGTTTATATATTTATATACTTATATAAGTGCAGGCCTTAACTTAAGGTTAACAGTTTAGAAAAAAATTTTCAGATGCATTATTCTTACTTGAACCCTGGGAAAACTGTGTACTGGTATATTGTCCATAAAAAGAAACAACCTCAGAGACATAGATAAATAGAAAACCCTAGAGTTGGAACACAGGGAGCATAGACAACCATAAACATCATGAGTTCACGGCTCAGTGAGGAAGGTCCGGTCTGTGTCAGAATATTCTGCAAAATGATTTTAGTAAAGTAATACTTCAAAAGTCTTAGTTAGGGTTTCTATTGCTGTGATGAAACTCCATAACCAAAAAGCAAGTACCAAAAAGAGAGTTGGGGAGGAAATAATGTAGTGGGCTTACACTTCTCCATTGCAGTCCATTATTGAAGGACAGGAATTCAAGCAGGGCAGGCACCTGGAGGCAGGAGCTGATACAGAAGCCATAGAGGGGTGCTGCTTACTGGCTTACTCCACATGCCTTTCTTCTAGAGCCCAGGACCATCATTTGGACCCTCCTCCATCAATCACTGATTAAGAAAACACCTTACAACTGTATCTTATGGAGGCATTTTCTCAACTGAAGTTGTGTTGAGTTGCATAAGACCAGGCAGCACAAATGACGCCTTGGCAGTGGATGCACAAACACACCCCAGTTAAACCACATCCTTTCCTTTCTTATTCGTCCCCAAGATCTCACATTAAAGACATGACTATATTTAAAGATCGTACAGTCTTCTCAAATTCAAGCACATTAAAATTTCATCCCCTTTAAAAAATTGCCAGGCTCTTTAAAACCCAAATTCTGTTCAAATTCAAAGTCTCTCAACTGTGGACTTCAGTTAAAATAAAAAGAAATGAATATTTTCTTACTTCAAGATGGAAGAACCATGGCACAGTCACAATCAAGTCAAGCAAAAACCAAACTCCCAACTGTGTAAACAACAGAATGTCCAGTGTCTAGCATCCACTCATAGTCTTCTGGACTCCTCCAAGGGGAGTGGGTGGCTTCTCAGGTTCTGCCCTCCGCACCACACACAGCTTAGCTCAGGGGTTTTCCCAAACAATGTGCTGGGTCCTCCCCTATCAGTCATTAATTAAGAACTTGTCCTTCAGCTAGATCTCACAGAGGCGCGTTTTCCATTGAGGTCCCCTCCTTTCAGATAGCTCAGCTTGTGCAAGTTGACTTAAGACCAGCTAGCACAGCAGGGTTGAGCCTTCGGGGGTTAGTTAGAAGCTTTAGAGTTTAAGGAAAATGGTGTCAGCAGGCCTGTGGTGTGTCAGAAGCAACAGTTGGCATAAGTACATGGTGGGACAGGGATGGGGTTTGGAAAAGCTACCTAAGTAGCATTGTAGAGAAGTGTGTGAGCTAGAATGAGCTGATGATAGAAGAGAGAGAGGAGTTCCGAATGAAGGACACATTGGAAGACAATGATACTGATTTTAGTAATGAAATGGATGATAAAGAAAATAGCAAAAGGTGATGATGGGGTCAGGCACAGGAAAAAGGCAGTCTCACTGATACGGACCTGGGCCGCCTCTGCTAGACTTCCAGTGCTGGAAGAACAGGAAGCAAGCAGTTTCAAAATAGGAGCGTCGATGAGGGACACTACCAAATGAGGCTAGTAAGGGTATCACAGTTTCCAGCATTAGCGAGTGTGTTTCTCCACTGCAAGGACAGCCTTTTTTTTAAGTTAATTAATTTATTTTTCAGATGTACCTTTAAAACACACCACTACTCTGTAGTAACGAGCATGTGACCCAGTCAGTGACAACAGGGGTCATTAGATACAAAGACCTTAAGGAGACCTCAGGCTAGGAGCTTGTGGGACAATGGCGCTCTCTCTCTCTCTCTCTCTCTCTCTCTCTCTCTCTCTCCCTCTGTGTGTGTGCATGTGTATAGTGGCATGCATGTACATGCTCATGTGTGTATGGGTTAGGCCTACCTATGTGAGCACAGGCAGAGACCAGAGGAGAGTGTCAGGCATCTTTACTCCGCTGTTCTCTTTTTTCCTTTGAAACAGGATTTCTCGCTGAATCTGGTGCTGGCCATTTTGGTTAGATCTGCTGGCCAGCACAGTTCTAGGATCAGGCTTTCTCTGCCCCCTTACTGGTGTTTCAGGCATCCTTGGATGTGCCCAACTTTTATGTGGGTGCTGGGGAATTGAACTCAGGCCCCCAGGGCTTACACAGCAAATGATCTTACCCACTATGACATCTCTTTATCCCTTCCTTCCTATGCCAGGAATGAAATGTATTCGTATTTTATGTCTGGGTGAAAAATTGAGAGAAAGCTAGCCTTGGGTATCTTTCAGGGACACTGAAGAGTCAACATTTTAAACTGCCTGTTTAATTTACGCAAGTCTCTGAGTGTAAGACAGGAATTTTAATAGGAGTTTTTCGGTCCTTTTATTTTAAGACCTTTGAGGAGATGAAACCCATCGTTGAACCAACAGCTGTAATCAGTAGCTTCCAGGTGCCAAGTGTTTGATCTGAAATGAACAAAGGAGCTCAGCCAATGACCTTCCAGTGTCTGCGGCAGAGGCTCTGATAGCTCTTCCCTTCTCCTCCTCCGAGGATGCCTCCTCTTGGTTACAAGGAACATTTCCTGTGCTCTGACTCTGCCAGCTACCTCGTGCGAACCTGTGCTCTATATACGGGAGGTGGGGGAGAGAGAGCCAGCACAGCTCATGCTGAAGACACAGAGGCAGGATGTAGTGTAAAGAGTGGGTTTCTCAAACCTGTGAGCCTTAGCCTGACTGAATGTAAGCAATCAGCTTGCTTCCTCCAGACCTCTCTTGGTTTCTCATCTGTAAAGTAAACAAGGGTTAGGGGCTAATTATGTCTGTGGTGCAACCTTCTGGCATTGTATTTCACTTCACTTTTGCTAGAAAGAACGAGGTAGCCCCTTTGCCACTAGTGTTCAGTAAACTAGATGAAATTGGTACAGGCTGTGAGGGTTAGTTTTTTCTCAACTTGTCCTAAGCAAGTGTCATCCGGGAAGAAGCAACCTCACTTGAGAAAATGCCTTCCTCTCACTGGCCTGGAGGCAATCCCTATGGTATTTCCTTGACTGATGATTGACGTGGGAGAGACCAGCCCACTGTGGGCGGTTCCATCCTCCAGAAGGCGGTCTTCCGTGTATTCTAGAGCAGTCTAGCAACCCAGTAAGCTGTATTATTCCCTGAATTCTGCTTCAGTTCTTGCCTCGAGTTCCTGCCCGGAACTCCCCTAGGTGATGACATGGAAGAGGAAGTAAAGCAAACCCTTTGCTCCTCCAAGTTGCCTTTGGTTCTGATATTTGCCACATTAATAGGAAGCAAACCAGACACTACTGAGAGGGATTTTAGGGCTTGTTCAAAAGTCTTCTTTTTCTCCATTCTTGAAAAACAAATCCCATGAATAGGTCATTGAGTCCTCCTTTAACTTGGGAATTTTATATGCAGAAAATAAGAGTAAATTTCATCAAAAAGAAAGAAAACTCAGAGTTTTACTAAACTGATATCTGGAGATAATATTTTTGAATTTTATGAAAAAGATGTTTTTTTTTTTAACAGACAAGTATGACCCCGATGTATTTCTGTGGTAGGACAGGCAAGGTTAGGTTGGGCTCCAGGTTGCAGAAATGCAGAGGGGAGGGGTCCTGGCAAAGAGGATCTTGATAAAATTGGTTTCTTCTAGGGCCAGGGGAGACACAGCTGTGCCTGCGAATGTAAAATAAATAAATAAAGACTCATTTAATTATTCAGCTGCATGCTCCCTGTAAGTGAGGAGAATGAAGGCAGTTAAATAGTCCATTTAAATTAAACTGTCACAGTGATTTTTTTTCTCTCTCTCTCTCTCAGCTACTTCTCTGCCTTACCTAGGAGGTTTACTTTCTGGGTTGGCATCAGCCCAATCGCAAGGAGTACATTGTCCTTGACAGGAAGTGTTTTCAATGCGTGAAGGGGCTATGCAGGCAGGCAGAGAGAGGCTCGGGACACCTGTGAGTTCCCTCAAGCTTCAATCAGGGAAGTATACACCGCCAGGAGTCCTACCGTAGATTGCAGCCTGTAATCCTAGGGCAAATCACTATCCTTTTGATTGCATTTCAGGCCTCTTCTTTTGAACTGAAGTTGAGCTTTTCTAGAAGATTCCCTTCCCAGAGTTGAAAGCTCACGTTGGCCTGTCCCCCAGTTCACTGTGAGCTTTTGTTCCACTGCCTGCCTGCGTGGGCTGCCTCATCCTCAGTTATAGGATGCAGGTGCAATTTTGCTGGCAGCTAAATCTGGTCCCTTGATAATTACCACAGGCAATGGCTTCCACTGGGGGCCACCATGGCCTTGAGGTGGTCGTGTGGTCAGACTGCTAATCACTACCTCTGATTTTTGTCCCAAATGCTTAGGAATGAAGACACTGTCGTCTCGGATCCCTTTCTTTCCTCTCGAGGAATTTGGAGTCACACACAGCTAATTACAGAGGGGCCAAGTGGGTTACCTGACATCAGCCAGCCCTCAGTTCCTGCCTCAATCTCCCCTTCCTCACCTAATGAGTGGGTCAGAGGTCACTGAGATGTCACAATATCTCCAGTTCAACCACAGAATTTTTTGTTGTTGTTCCAACTTCCTGCTTAAATTTCATCCCCTCCACAGCCCTCGTGGGTCAGACTACCTTGCCTGTACCAAAATTAATTTGTCTCTCAGTGACAGCCTCCTACCGAATGTTCTATTGCATCCCTTCCCACTGGCCACTTTATATTTTAGACCTTGGAACTGTGTCTGTCTCCCTGACTAGACTGTCAACTACCAGGTAGCAGGCAGCTCCTGTCTTATTTATCTTTCTGTTCACATGGTGCTTTCTGCAGTGCGGACATGCTCTCAGGATACGACTGAGATGAGAATCACTTCTCAGTCACAGGCGTGAAGAGCCTAACTCTAAGCAAGGCCTCGGGAAGATGGCAGGTAGAATCTTTCTTTATTCCTTCTGACCTCTTGGAAAGTTTAGCACTAGAGGAGGCAGTCACTGCTTCCAGGTCAAAGTTAATTAAAAAGTAGCTGACTCCAAGAATTCTAGATTCTCAATGCATTTTAAAGGTTCTGTAGCCAAGGCCATTCCATTTCTATCAGATCGATGACTCTAAAAGCTGGCTGTTCTAATATTCCAGAGACAGCCTGTATTGTATTGGGATTTGGTTAGAACTGAACCAGTATATGCTTTGCTTTGTGCTTACTGTACTGGGACATCAGATTCACAATGGCATCGTTCAGTGAGTCCATGGAGTGTTTGCTGAGTGTGTAAGTATGTCCGAGCCATTGTCAGACAGTCAGAACTGAAGGGAATACAACTCTTAGGAGGTCCAGGGTCTTGTGGAAGTTTATAAGAGGCCATGGAACGGGCTAATGTGAGGATGGATTTAGTAAGAACGGGGAGCAGCTAGGAAAATGCCAGTCTGGGGTTCTGAGTAGAGAAAGACCACACACGATGGGACAGCGCCAAGGGCTGCATGATGAAGAACGAGGACAGCACTGAGGACAAGCGCCCCAGAGGAGAGGGCTACTCTTCGTGCGAAGTCAGGGTGTGAGAACCTGAAACATAGGGATAACTGTGCAGCTTATTGGAACAGAGGCCGTGTCTGTACGGGAAGAAGGAAGACAGACATGCCAGGCTCATGCTGTGGAGAGAGAATATTGGATTCTGATGGGTGGTTTATCCAAAACGTTGGAGAGAATCAAGACTGAGAAAAGATTCTGATCGATCAGGGGAAGTCTTACTTCAGACCCAGGTTTGGCAAAATGATAAATTGGATTGTTGTGATTTTTTTTTTCTTTTTGGAGCACAGCCTTCCCCATTCATATGTGTGCCAATTGACTGTTGTGGGGCCATGTGGGAGTAATTCTGACAGGGACGCCTGGCCATGTAGCCCTGAAGCCTAAACTAGTTACCCTCTGATTTTTATAGAAATGCCCCCTGACTCCTGATGGACACGTCATTCACTCAGCCGTTCATTTATTAACCACTTCTTTCCACAAACAGTTCTCTGGGTGACAGGGATCTGTTTCTGTATTTTTCCTCTGTTGAAAGTTGGAACTGCATTCAGATTTCTCAGAGAATTTAAAATCCCATACAATTAATTCTTAAACATGCAGCTTCTCAAAATGCTATGGAAAAGATTCCTTTTTCTAACACTTTTGACTCTTCACATCAGGGCTGATTAAGTAGTATTTATACCAATGGCACAGAGTCACAGTGATAATCTAAATTCACGAATTATGCTGGGGCAAAGTTACAGAAAGGGTTAAAGGGGCTGACTGCACTATGTAAGTTCACTTGGGAAAGATGGCTACACCACCAGAAGAATTGGGGCTGTTCCTCCATAGCCTCCACCACCTCTGCCACCTCTGTGGTCCATGTGGTCAGTGGGACCGGAGAGCTCATGCGAACTGTGTTGGTTTGATGGTGTTCCCATAACAAACATCGCAGTCTGGGTGGCATAGACAGCAGCCATAGATGGCGTTGGTCTGAAGGACGCTGGCACTCTGAGACAAAGGTACGGGCGGCATTGCTGTCTCCCTGCCTCCCTCCTTGGCTGACAAATATTTGTCTTCTCTGTGTTCATCCTTCTGTGCATGTTAGTATCCTTCATTCTAGAAAATACACCAGTCGGATTGGATTAGGGGCTACACACAAAACCCAAATCTACCTTAAGTATTTCTTTAAAGGCTTTGTTTCTGACTACAGTCAAAAGACTTTGCAGATATAGTCACACTCTGCGCTGTTGGGCTTAGGACTCTAGTGTTTGAGTGCTGGAGAGACAGAGTTTAGCTTAGAGTAGGGAACTATTTTTAGTTTAGGAATTTTGTTCTTGTTTTTATGTTGGGTTGTAGTTCAGATGACAACTTTATGGGAACTCACCGTATTTTAGAAACAATGCTGATTTCAGTTCCCCGTGTGAGCAAGCAATTGTAACACTGGCTGTGGATCAGACAGAGGAAGTCACCTGGGAGTTAGGCCAGTGCCACTCTGTCGGCCACCAGCCTTAACTCAGCTGACCTGAGCAGAGGGAGATCTTCAATTCTGTAGTGAAAGGGGAGCGCAGGCCTGTTTTTCGTCCTGCCTGG
>LOEQ01000650.1:32960-48883 GCA_001685075.1 Bramus lutescens | reverse complement strand
CAAAAGGCCAAGGCAGTTTCTTTATTAAGCAATGAAAGTAACATATAGACAGATGACCCTCCTACACAATTCTTTACCCCAGCTCAGCCAAACTCATACTTTCTAAGGCCAACTCTGTTCTACGGACACCTTTAAGGAAAAGAATTGTGTCTGATTCACCCATGAGGCTTCCAGGCCGTTCTACGGACACCTTTAAGGAAAAGAATTGTGTCTGATTCACCCATGAGGCTTCCAGGCCTAGCTTACTGCTCAACGAATAGAAGATACTCAGATATGGTTCTGGAAAAGAAAGTGAGATGCAGATGTGTACAAGGTAGCTATTATTCCAGTTAGCAATTTACATAATAAGTAACTTCAGAAATTCACAACATTTTCTTGTTATGGGTTCGATGCATCAGAAATTCCAACATGGTACAGCATAGATGATTTATTCTTGTTACACATATATTCTGAGCCCTGGCTGAAAAGACAGACAGACTTAGAAGGACTTGATGCTGCCGTTTCTTTACTCAACATACCTTGCACGTAGGCAGGGCTGGCTCAGTAATGCTACGTGGAGCTACTACTCAGGGGTTGCCTACATGACTTGGTCGTCACACCTGGAGGGAAATCAGACTTCTCTAACCTGCTAGGTCAGTGTACCAGGCTCAAGCAGTCCAGTGAGCAGAGGCATTGTGGTTTTACTCCCTAACCGCCATCATCAAAGAGTGTGATATCTACTATTCTGTATTGGTTAATATGTCCAAGGAGAAAAAAACCAACTCTATCACTTGATGGGGAAATGGTGCCAGCGCAAAGTGTATGAGATATGTGGAATAGAAGTACTATTGCGGCCATCTTTAGAAAATAAAATCTATCCTTAAAAACGATCAGGACAAGCTGGGCAGTGATGGCGCATGCCTTTAGTACCAGCACTCGAAGACAGAGGCAGGCAGATCTCTATGAGCAAAGCCAGCCTGGTCTATAGACCAAATTCTAAGATAGGCTCCAAAACTATACAGAGAAACCCTGTCTTAAAAAATAAAACAAAAAAAAATCAAAACAAAGCCAGCACTCATAAGGTAGAAGCAGGCAGATCTCAGAGTTGGAGGACAGCCAGGACAGCCACACTTATGTAGGGAGACCCCTGTCTTAAAAAGAAAACCTAATAATCAGGATGACCTAATTGGGGATTAATACTAACTTATTCATTTAATATCGTCAATAGCAAAACGATCGAATGACCCTTCTCCTTGTTCTTATTGAGTCATTTAAAAAGCTGTTTACAAAGATGTATAACAGTTAGGACGCGCCAGGAGCTGGTTATGGTGAGCTGGAGAAAGTAGCTAGGTTTATGGTCACAACCAGGCTTCCTATTAATTTCCCTCCTGAATTAAATTCTTCTACCCAGAATTACAGAGTGTAGCTCTCCAGCAGGCCTTCTTCACATAGGAGCCATAATCTATGCTTATGCCTGCCAGCTGATGCTGGAGCAAAGCCATCTGGGTGTGGAGGGTTTGAATCCACCAACTCCACCCAGATGCTCTGTGTGCCACTGGATGGACGGCCACAAGAATCTCCAGCTCAGTCATATGTGCCGTCTCTCTTCTTGCCTTGGGTAGGTATGGCGTCACTTCTTGAGAGTGAACCACCATTGTCTCTTACAAAGGCATTTTCTTTGATGCAGATGGTGGTTTAAGAACATTGGGAAATTTAGAGTAAAACTCTTCCTTACGGTACAAAGCAGAAGGGGCCATTGGTTCCTGCTGTTTGCCCAGCAGGAGCAGAGTCTGTGGCTGCGATTTGCTTTCAGACTTAGACTGCCCTTCACATACCAAGCAAAGTGATGAGCATGTCATGGTCCAAGGAAGGGAGTTCCTTTGAGAGAGAGGTGGGGAGTTGGTAAATGCGTGATGTGAAAGTGTCAGTTTGCACTTGCGTTGAGGTCACCGCCCTATGCCTGTGAGGTGTGGCCATCCAGAGGACATCTGGGAAAGTAGTGCCGAGAGCCTCATAGGAGTACCAGAATTGCAGAGAAATGGATTTGATAGTTCTCCCCTCTAGGCATCCTCCTAGGAGTTCCAAGGAAGCCTAGTGGATAACTGAATCAGTCAATAATTTGGGCACATGATGGGAGCGAACAGGCCCAAACCTTAGTGTTTTAAGGCACCAAGATTCCTTTCTTTTTTACCGTGTGGCCACGTATGCTGAGTGAAATGTGTGAACTCCCTGCCCCTACTCCTGTCCCCAACACCCTAGCTGACAAAGGGCCTTCCACCTGGAACATAGCCAGTAGCGGTTGCAGAAGGAAAGAGAGCTCACACTGACTCTTCAAATGTCTACTCCGGAACTAGATGTATTTCTGCTTACTTCATTGGCTAAAGCAAGTCACGTGACCACACCTACCTCCGCAATTCTCTTTTATGCCCTGCCCTGTAGTCACGAAGTTGCAGCCCTATTCATAATAGCTGGGCTATGGAACCAGCTAGCCACTTGTCAATAGAATAATGGATAAAAGAAGGTATTACATATATTTTTATTCAGCTGTAAATAACAAGATTATATCATTTACAGGAAAATGAATGCAACTGGAGAATTATTATATTGGACAAATCAAATCATTCTCAGAAAGACAAATATATTTTCTCATATTCGTGGAGCTTAGATTTCATATGGGCACATAAAGTCATATATCTAGCATATAGGGGAATGAAGGCATCTAAAGGGGGGAGGAGGAAAGGACAGGCTAGGAGGACTTGGGATAAAGTATACCTGTATGAAAATGTCATTATGAAAGTCAGCACCATGCCCAGCAAATGTGCACCAATAAAGAAAATGTTACTCAAGAACAAACTTAGGAAACCTTGATGGGTGGTACTAAGAACTATGACATAAATCTCTGGAGTCTCTTAAATTATTAGTTCTATAGAAGGAATCTGAATCAGACCACCTTGAACTGAGCTTCAAAAGGTAATGATTGACAATCACATAAACTGGACATACTGGCAGCTCTATTAGGTTCTCCAGTGAAAGAGAACCAACAGTGCACCCACACACATACGCACAAATGTTACTGACCATGCACACATGCATTTGTGTGTGCACACACCACACACACACACACACACACCCCTTGTGAACACGACACACACTAACTCAGAGTATCTCATTGCTATTGCTCCTTGAAAGGTTTTAGAGGACACTCAGATATTCAAACAGATTTTAGTCTTTCAAGGGAATTTTGGTGACTGAAATATATCAATGTTTATCAAGATTTAGGATGCTTGCTAAAGATGTTAAAATACCTCCCTGTTATTTCTTCCTGTGAAAGAAAGATTATTTATTTAAAACCTTTTTTGCTTAAGGGAATTATATTTCCAAAACATGTGACTTGCGGATGGGCGTAACTGGATCTGACTGTGCATGTGTTTTCTTCTGTAGAGGAAGGCTGAGGAGTATTTGTGTGTATATTCGTTAAATAAAAGACATAGAAGTTCCACGGGTTAAGAGAAATTCACTCCAAAAAGCTCTGTGTTGTTAATATGTAATTTTTAAAAGTTGTCACCAAGGAATCAAATGCCTTTCTGTGAATAGCTTTATGTTTTGTTTAGCCTATTAAAATATAAGATGAAAAATATTACTAGAATTTCTTTTTATAAATATCTTCTCTTCTAAAATATGAAATGTACAAGAAGTCAGTTATTTGAACTCCCCAGGTCAAAATCTAGGACAGACTGGGCTTTAGGGCTAAGAAATCTAGCCTACCCTCAGGCTGGTTGTTCATCTCTTGATTCATGAAAGGCCAGAGTCTAAGGTGTACAGAGATTTTTAATGATTGGTTTTGTATAAATAGAAACCATCTGGATTAAGAACAGGAATAAAGATGGCCTCAATAAAAGAGACCATGGAATCCACCGCCCCTTTGAGAAAACTGAATAAAACAACCCTTGATGTCAACAAATAATCACCTCTAAGTCAGCCACCCAGCATCCTGACTTCCTGCAGCTGGCCTCATTTCTTCTTCAGGCCTCCCCTCTCAGAGGTCTTTTTGCAAGACAGGCTGACACTTTGGTCTCCCACTGAGAGGAGCCATTCACCTCAGGCAGCATTGGGCCTTTGCGTTTCTTCCTCTCTTTTCATCTAAGGATCACTGATGAATTTTGCAAACAGCAAAAGGATCCTACCAGATCACAGAAAGAATACCACCCCACTCTGCAGATAGGAAAACTGAGCCAGGGCTCAAGAAAGTCCATGTCCCTAGTGTAACAGGTAATATTTCTGTGTAGAAGACAGAATTCCCGGATGTGATTCTAGTGGAGCCATCTGTAATAATTCACAGGCACTTTTTTTGGCATCTTCAAAATGAGTCCTGCAATTAAAACATAATTATGCTTTACTCTTTAGTGGTACCTTTCACCCGCGGAATGGAAAGTATTTTACAAACATTAATTAAGCCGCACAACACCCTGGGAGGAATGTAGGAGTTATTCTGCTCTTCCTCGTGGCGGCACAGAACCGAGGAATTTGTTAATTTAGCCACGATCACGGTGGGAATTGTCATTTAAGTTTCTGTAGCTGAAGTCTCTCTGAGGTCTGACTCTTCATAAGGAGAGCCTTTTGAAAGTATTAATAACCTTTGTGAAAAATATTTTCAATGACTGGGTATCAGCATTTCAAGTTATGTTTGAGGTTATTTTTAATCTGTGCCTTTGTGTGTTCTTTACTGTCTGCTGTGAATGTTAGGTTAGAGCTTAAAAGTAGAAGAGAATTTTTAAATATTTTCATTAAAGTATTTTAAACATCCAAGGTTCATGTCTTTTTTTTCTTTTCCCTTCCATTTTCTCTTCTTTCTTCTCCTCCCCTCCCCTCTTTGTGTCTCTCTCTCATTTTCTTTTTCACTTTTTTTTTCTCTTTTTTCAAAGGGTTCTGTGTAGCCTTGGCTGGTCTCCAACTCACTGCTTGGCTGGGTGTTTGAAAGTGAAATCTGTGCACCCTTTGACTGTTTGCTTCTAGTCATAGCCTAAAGGAACAAATAGCCTGAATCCTAACAGCATGGGGTTTCCCCCAGATATTGTATTCTAGAGTTTTCTGTACCAGATTACACTCAAGGTGCTTATTGGTGTCTTTCTGCTTTCATTGAGCATACTGCCTGGGAAACTCAGCACACAGCCAGGTTGCCTGTCATATAGTCAATTCATACTCATTGCTGAAGTGTATTCAATTGTTCAAATACACTATAATTTTATTCTCCTGTTCATGAATAATTGGGTTGTTTCCAGTTTACAGTGATTTAAGTATTATTTTAATGCTATGTTGCTGCACACAGTGTTCTTCAATCTTCTTGAAATATATCAAAAGCATTCTTTTCACATACATTACCATGAAGATATCAAGACAATTGGTTGTGGCTATCAAAGAGTTGCAAATTGTTATTCAGGCTTCTTAAAAGAGAAGGAAAATGGTTTCCCAGTCACAGGAGATGGGAGTAATCACACACACACACACACACACACACACACACACACACACACCCTGTAAGCCCTTTAATGCCTCTTGGCTGGATTGGTGGTTGCCTTTACAAGAGGCAGCTTGGAGAAGAGGAAAGGGGGAAAGGCCCTAGGGAGACCTAGGTGTCAAACCCAGCTAGAATTTACTAACTCCCTGACCACCCAGCCCCCAGCCCTACCCACTCCAACTCCACTTAAGCCTCCTAAATGGGAGTCTGGCTCTCCTAGAACTACAGTTTGAGGGTTTTAAGAATCTGTGTTTAAAAGTTAAGCAAATAGTTAAATGTAAGTATGGGCCCATTTATAGAGAAACCTCTAGCACTAATGGGAGATTCAGTATGAAGGATTTAAACGAGTCTCATTCAATGGTTTCACTTGGAAACTTGTTGGCTTTAAGTTCAGAATTTCACCAAAGTAGAAGTTTGGGCAGAAACTTGCCTGGGAGTTTCACACTTAATGAATTTTAGAATAAGAGACCTGGTGCTAGTGATGCTTTGAAGGTGCAGGGGATGTTATTTCCACTGATCTCATCTGGGTACTCACCAGTATGTTCACGGCACAAGCTCTCAAAATGCCACGAAGTCACTCTGTCTACCTCTGTGGCTTCCTCCTCTTCACTTTGTTCTTTTCTACAGTGGCTCTTTAGAGCTTGAAAACTCTTGGCCACTTGTTCTGCCCACACTCTGTCAACCCAACAATTCCTGTCATTGCTCCCTTCAGCCTTTTCTCTCCATCTCACGGTCCCCACCCCCCATCACAGTGTGCCTGACAGGTGTCACCCACCTGAGCCACCGCAGGTGTCTTCAAACTCATCTCCCGCCTCCCATGTTTGACCTTTGGAGGTCCTATTGCCACGTTGCAGTTAAATATGGCTTCTGAAACAGTAGATCAGATTACCCTGGTTTCTGCTTTAATCTCCTTATTGAGTCACATTAAATTTAGGGTGAAGTCCATAATCCTGACCCCAGAAAGTAGCCCTTCTTCCTTGCTTCAGTCACAAGGGCCTGGTCCTTGAATGAATGCGCCCTTTCTTGTCTCTGTACCCTCTCCTTCCCCAGAAAGCTCTTACTAATTGCTCAGGCCTTCTGTGTAATGTATTTACTGAGGAAAGAACAATCCCATGATTCCAGGCATTAAAAGGCGTGTTCCTCAACTGCCTACTCTCACAGCAGCTTTTGCTTGTCCTTGAGACGCTGCTCACACTTAGACTGCACACTAAATGCCCTTTTCTCTACTCTTCCGTATGCTCTATGAGAGCTAGACGCTTGCCTACTGTGTTTACTCAGTGTTTCTATGCTGAGTGCTGAATAAACGTGACTCACACTCTGAGTCACATATTTCTACGGGAGAGACTTAGGCCCTTTGTATCCCCATAGGATACAGGGGACAGATTTTATCTTTTCAGGGATGCTAAGCTGATATTCTAAAACAGTGAAGTCAGCAAAGGCAATTGCCAATGTTTGTAAAACAAGCCCTTCAAAGGAGATTATAAAGGTTTTATGGTGGTATTCCTTCTTACCAATTTCCCTGGATTTATTTTGATATCAATAAATAGGGCTTAACATTGCAGTATAATTTCAGTAGCCGTGACAACAGAATACAATGTCTATGGACATTGATAGCGTCAATAATTACACGCAGGAGGAAAACACACGCTGAAGGAAATGCTTTTCCCGTCTGCCTGTTCTAACCTTGTAGCCGCTTTTCTTCCGCCCTGTAATTGAACATCTGCAAGCCCATTTGCAAGCTAAGAGATGAAACCTCTCTTCCCTCCTCTGCCACATCAGCCAGGTGGGGTGTTTGTTTCTCAATGGGAGCCCAGGAACTCCTCCTCTGAGAACCAACTGCAGGTTTTAGAACAAGGCCAGGATGCTGCTGCCATCAGAAACCCAGTGAATTAAAAACTTTGTTAAGAGGAAGGTTAGTGAGCCATGTTTTCAACAAGGAACAATGGGTGAAAATTATCATCCTTGGGCCCATTCACTACAGAGCCAGGGACAAAGAACAGGTGTGCGTGACGTCATCTTGGGAGTGCAGAATTACAGTTCCCATGCCTTCAGTGGTGTCTCTTGTGAGTACTCATCTTGTAAGGATCCTGAATCTCCTGTATGGCATGATCCATAGAACTGCATTGCTAAAGGCTAATTTCCTCACTTACCACATTTTATACCCAAACCACACATGCCCGCTAACGGTCTCTTCCCTTTGGACATGACAAGAACCCATAATGTATCTGGATTTTATCTGAGGCAGTCAGATAATCTTAGGTGAGCTTCTTTTCCTCAGCTAAAAGCTTCTGTCTTTACCAAGAGTCCATTCTTTTATCTGATACCTGTACATATGGAGAAGGAACACAATTCCATACTGCTTGTATGCAAATATCCCAGCATCCCTCGGGACCTATGCCAAAGAATACAGAAACCTTAGATGTTCCTTAAGTTGTGGTAGCTCATTTTATAGGCAAGTAAGCAAATGTAGGGCTCATGTGCCCAGTCACTTCTAAATCTGACAGATTTGTGGGTAATTTTTATGGCCCTGGTTAATTTTAATTCTGAAGGCACTGGAGAGTATCTGGTCTGTTTTGACTCAGATCTGAATAGAATCTTTCTTTACCACCTTTTGTTTGTGTGACTTCTGCACCTAACTTGGTTCACCTGTATCTCATTTTGTCATATGATATAATAAAGATAAAATCCATTTGAAAAAAATCACACTAAGATTTAAATGATATGCAGTGTAATGCCTGTCTCATAGTATGTATTTAATAAAAAAATCCCTGTTACTTATCACCTTGATTGGGGGGGAGTAGTTTGGTAACATGTATTAAAATATAGGTTTCATGTACCTTAGGACTTGGCAGTTCAGCTCACGGTAGGAGACCGGGCCCTGCAGGTGAAGTGCAGGTAGGTGCAGCTGCAGGCAGGCAGCTCACCATTGGTTATGTGGGCCTTAACACATGTTCAGCGGAGCAAGCTAGATGCAGTGATCTTCAGCAATAGTGCTGTCCTATGGCAGCCTTCTAGAAGTATCTAACTATACCTGTTTTGATCATAACAGGAAAGCTAACAACGGGCTCGAGTTAAACACAGCAGTTAAGAACACTTGCTGCTCTTCCAGAGAACCCATTTCCATTCCCAGCACCCAGCCGGGTTGCTCACAACCGTCCCTAACTCTAGCTTTAAGATGTCAACACTTCTGGCTTCCATGGGTATTGCACTCACGTGCCTATACCCTCATGCACACACACGCACGCACACACACACACTTGTACATAATTAAAGAAATAATTAAATCTTTAAAAAAGAAGACAGCAATGCTGAAAATGAGAGTTAATGGTTTGTTTAGTGTGTATTACATGTTAGTCTCAGCCTTAACTACTTCGTCTCTGTGATGTGTTGTGACGCACACAGTACGGTCCATATTTAGAGAGCTCTAGTAACACATCTCACAGGAACAGCAGCGTGACAAAGATGGTCACATAATTGGTGACTGAATCCAGATTTGAAGAGACGTTGGTTTGATTGGGCTGCCAATTATTCAAATCTGCAACTCGCATCTGTGGGGCTTTAAAATCAACCCTCAAACAAAGCAAACAAAGAACTAATGTTGCAATTTGGAGTCAGGCTCTCTCTGACTATGAAGAGGACAGCAGGCAAGGCTGAGAGCAACTGGTCCCTGTGTGTTCTCCTGGCCTTTTGTCCCTTGCATGGGGTCAGCTTACCGAAAATGAGTCAGTCTTGCACAGTGATGGCTGGACAATTGCTGGGGCCCCCTCAGCACTCGCCCGTGTACGTCCCCTTCGGAAGACGTTTATGAAGAAACTTAATTGGATGTTAGGGGGAGGGCAATGGGGAAAGGTAGCAAATGAGGGTGGAGTATAAAGACACACATGTATGAGGATGGCATGATGAAATACATCACTTTGTCTGCTAACTTCAAATTGAATTTAAGTGCTGGCCTTCAATCCCAGCGCTTGGGAGGCAGAGGCAAGTGATCTCTGTCAGTTTAAGACAAGCCTGGTCTACATGACGAAGCTCAGTCAGGGTTACATAATGAAACTACCTAAAATAAACAATAATAATAATAATACATCTACATTTTCTTACAGTTAATGACTAGATATAGGTTTCTTCTGCCTTCTCCTGAAGGAAGTTGAACTTCTGAGGTGGCCACAGACTGTAAGTACAGGAGGGAGAGAGGAGGGAAAAGCTTGGAGTTTGTTTTGATATTTCCAAGACATTCTCTCATCTGCTTTTGATCCTTCTCCAAAAAGACTGTTTTTATCATAGCACACGTATATGGTAATGCAACCCACATCAACCCTTAGGCAGGCACAAGTACTGAGTTCATCCATTTCGACTTGCTGCCTTCTGAATTGGGGGGGTGGTCCCTCGTCTTTCCCTGGGACATCAGAGTCTTGGTGATCCTTCACTCTCCACCAGCATCGACAGAGTGGGTGGGAACTTGTTTGTGCCCCAGATTGTGTGTTTACAAATGCTCGTTGGTTACTTCCTCCGACTTCTAATCCTCTCTGCCTGCTAAGGCATCAAGCAGCTAAAACTGCTTCCATTTGATGACCGAAAAGATTGAGAAAGACCTGGAAAGTAAAAGAGTCTGCCCAAAGCATCATGGGAGCGCAGCAGAGCCAGACAAATCAATTCAGCAAGTCCAGGCTGCCTGGGAGGATCACCCCTCAGTGTGTGTGTGGCCCTCAGGCTGCATGGGTGTCTTCTGACCTCAAGTTGCATTCTGAGACAACTGCGAGCTGGAAGACAGGTCAGCCATGTAAGTGAGGAGGACCCTGGCTTTCTTCAGAACGATGAAATTCAATCTCACAGTTTAAATGCTTTTCCCAAAATATTTCAAAATGTGAAACCCATACGAGCCAAATGACAAAAATGTTTTTCTAAAAAAACAAAAACATGGGCTGGCTTCTTGTCATCCACCACACTGGCTGCTTCCCTGTCTGTTCAGTCAGTAAATTATTCCTTCTGATCTTCATTTCTGATGACATCCAGATGGCCTAAAAGTCAGTCTTGCCTGTGTGAGAAATTCTCTGGGAAGTTAGGAGTGACTCGCCGTGGTGTTTGGAGGGTGTGGGTGGGAAATGAGTGGGGTGGCAAGAGGTTGTCATCCCCAACACTATAACCAACATCTAGATAGTCACAGTGTGTGCTCGCCTGGGGTAGAGCTGCTCTTTCTTAAATGGAGATGTGTCTTTCCCCCTTAATGTAGGCTACCAGTCGGAGCCAAATTTGCTAATGTTCACTTTTCTTCCTCTAACCCCCAAGTCCTCTGGAAGGAAAGCATGACAGCAGTGTCCTCAAAGCCAAGCTGTCATCGACTCACAGTAGGGCCTGCAGCTTCAAGGTCCTGTTGTTGTGAATTATGGAATTTAAGGTGTATTCGGTAAAATACAAACTTCCATGATGAATTAATAAAGCCAATAACTCAGAATATTAGCATAATTTTTATTTTTCACTATCACTTACCAGACTTTCAATAAGCAATAGCCCTCTTCTTTTTCACAGTAAAAGCAGCAACATTAGCCTCTGGTGCTGTCTGTTTGATCATACGTGATTTCTCTGATTGCCCCATTTAGACCTTGTAAGTTGGAATGATTGTGTATTTATTTTATTTAAACTTTTTGTTATTTTATTATTATATAAATCTCACTACGTAACCCTGCCTGGAACTTGCTATGTAGACCAGGTTGACCTTGAACTCACAGAGACCTCCTTATTTCTGACTAAAGTCATGGGACATCATACCCATGAAACAGAAACAGAGGTTCACTGAAAGAGTTTTAGCAAATTCCCCAAAGCTGCAAAAAAAAAAAAACAAAACAAAAACAACTCTGTGGCTTTCTACTCTGCTCCATTGTCCCCCGTTATAACCCTCCCCAGAGGGTGTCATTCTACCAGTGAACCACAGAGAGAAGTTTGAGGCAGGGGAACCCAGATTCTGAAGTAGGTGTGGCTATGGGGGCAGCCTGCTTTCAGGGAGATGCCACTGGTTGGTCTTATGCTGCTCAGATTAAGGCTACCTTCTCAACCCACTGGCCCCAACTGGTACAGACAGTCACTGGAAATAGTCCCGTGTCCTGGCCAAGGAGAAGGTGCCATCTGTCATCTTCATGAATGAGCCATATGCCCTTGGTACCTAGAACTTTGACAATGAGAAGGCTGAGGACCAGGACATGCAGAGGACCATGTTGTAAACTCTGAACCAACTCTATGGCTTCCGGTCCAAGGCTCAAGGACAAGTAGTATGATGGTCAGTCCGGACACAGCTCTCGTCCTTTAGGCCACCTGACCCACAAGGCTGAATTCCTGATGCCCAACATGGAGCCCAGGTTCAAATCATGCTGACCCACTCCTAGAAGATGACTGTCAGTCCTGACGTGAATTGTGAGCAACGGGCCTACTACACTGGTGACCCCAGTCCCTGCAGCTCACACTGTGGGTTATGAGCCTACTGGAATGGCCATTGCTCGGGAGCCTGTTAGAAATAGATCTCATGCCCGAACTTAAGTCTAGCATCAGCACCTGTGTCTTTACGAGGTCCTTAGAGAATCCACCTGCCCAGTTAGTCTGAGGCGTGTCACTGCCAGGATAAGTGAAGTGGCTTTTCTCACCAGCAGAGTCCCTGTTCTAGAGAAAGCCATCTGTCCCACTGTACTGGCTCCAAGGTCCCTCTTCGGTCTGATTAGAACCAAGATTCTCCTGTGGGTGGGAAGATGCGTTTCTTCATGTGGTAGAACAGGACAGCATTGTATTCTGGCAACTAAATTGCCACCATTACCAATGTGATTTCCATGAAGCCCTCTTTTTAAGACTGAGCTCTTAAGACAGCCACATCACTCTTCCTCCAACAGATACAGACAAACACATATGTACACATGCACATGCCACCCATATCTACAACAGCCATGTAAACACCCCCCGGGAGAGGGGAGAGATAACCACAAATCTGTTGTGTGTTCATCGTGTGCCAGGTATTTCAGTACATGCCTTACTTGCAAACCAGACAGAACACAGACGATAATTAGGCTATTGTTAGCATGTGTCAATTGCTGGCCAGGCTTCATTAGCTAGGACCTCTGTGTGGTTAATGGATCTAGAACTGGTGTTTTTAATGATGGCTTCATTAAAGCGATTAAATGATGAGCTCCTAAAATGTTAAGTCATAAAAGATTAATTAAGTTATACTAATTAGCATTTTCATGTTTATACTGTCATCTTAAAAGTCAATTTCTAAGTAACCTCAGATGCTCAAGAAGTCCTGTAGCTTAGCCATTGCATGCGTCTTACCCTGATGTTAGCTGCTTGAAAGGGACATGCTTACTCAAAGGTGGCTTCCTGGAGCTGGAGACCATACTACGCATAGTGCAATTTAGACAGTTTTCCTTCACCAGTCTTTCTCAACAATCCTCTCTCTTGTTTTAAATAAAATTCCGCAGAGCTGGCCTTCTGTGCGAACGTGGTTTCCTTGGCCTGTCCGTGTGCTCTAGTCCCGTTGCTGTGTTTACTGGCTGAGGTGTGGGGGGATTGGCTAAAGAAGGTCTTTAGCATCTCAGCTTTATCTCCATGAAACATCAGAGCACTGAGCTTGACGAGGTTCTCATTTCCCTTCCACCTTCCAGCAATATCTTAGCGCCTCCAAGAGAAGGGTTCCCGAAAGAAAGCCTAGGCTAGGATCTGGCTGCCTCACTGAGTCTCTCTCAGCCAGGCTTCTTCAATGTCTACATTTCCGGTGTCACCTCTGCTGCTAGAGGCATGGATTATGTCGGACACCAGCTCAGCCACCAGGCAGGAGGCGTGACAGATGGGTGGTGATCGCTGAACAAAGGATTCTGTTTACCCGACCATAGTGTGGCTTCAAAAGAGGGTCTGAGCCTCTGAGTGGATTGCATTGTCAATATTCTCTTTCGTTTTTCAAATTTTTTTATCGTATGTCTAGGATAACTCAGAATGTAAAATGTTCCGATTGTGGGAAAGTTATAAACCAATCGAGGGCATAGGAGAGGGACTGTGTCAAAATTTTTAAGAAAACATATGCAATAATATGAGCTTTGAAGTTAGATTTGTTAATTAATAATATAATTAATAAATCACTAATTTATTTATTAGTGCTCCTTACTAATTAATGACTCTGGGTGTAACAAAATTTTCTCAAACTCTGACTTCAAATACCCTTTTTTTCCCTTTCAAGACAGGGTTTCTGGAGGTAACAGCGCTGGCTGTCCTGGAACTCACTCAGTAGACCAGGCTGGCCTTGAACTCACAGAGATCCCTCTGTCTCTGCCTCCCAAATGCTGGGATTAAAGGCGTGTACCACTACTGTAGGGCTCAAATATCTTAAAAGGGTATAGTAATATCTGCTTTATAGAGTTGTACTCAGCGTTCACAATAATCCTCTAGAAAATAGTAAGATGCTCATTAAATATCAGCTATTGATTTCACAACTAGAGTCATGGTTCCTTAGTGCCAGCTTGTGAGCCTGTGGGCTCACTTAAAATAATCACACTTTTCATGTTTAACCTTACATCATGGTTTTGTTTTTAAGTAAACGATCTCAACAAAAGTTGGTAATTGTCATTTCCCATTTAGTAAAATCAAACCAACACAGCCACCCATATTTTACCTATCTCATTGGTCTGATCTCTGAATTCAGTATACTGGGGCGCCCGGGTTAAGACATTGTGATTGTCCTATTTGACTATCAGATGAACTTTGCTACCCTCTCAAGTCATTTTCATGAGGGCGGTGGTACTCCACCTCATGCAGCAGCCAGCTGCTGCCTTAGGGTAACTCAGATCACACTCAGTGTGTATGCGGGGTCAGAGCGAGGCGGGCAGAACATACTCAGTGTGTACGCAGGGTCGGAGCGAGGCGTGCAGAGCACACTCAGTGTGTGCGTGGTGTTGGAGCAAGGCATGCAGATAGCACAAGCACTCAGAATGGTTCCCATCTTCGCATCATCCCCCAAAGTTTTAGAGTCAGACATAGCCATGAATCCAGTCATATATACAGATGGTACGGTCTGGGTCCCACAACCAAACTGCCTGGGTTCAAGGACGTGATGCCCTGTCGGTTAGCTATGTGACTTCTGCTGGCTAGAAAGAAACTTAATCTTTTTTTTATCTCAATCTCTTCACCTTTTACATCTCACAAACAACAGTACCCTCCCACTAGGACACTTGTGAACAGTTGGTTAAATATGACTTATAAATATTAAGTGTAATATCTCAGAGCTGGGAAGCAGTCAGTAAACAATGCCCCTCCCTCCCCCAAAATACCAGCAAACAAACCAAGTAATTCTCCATAGCCGGAGAGCCTTCCGATCTGACACACCACCCCCAATACCATCCTCTGGCCCCTCCACTTCACCACGTGACTTTCAGCACGATAATCGGCATTCCCTCATTTATAACCTGCCCACCCGACACAGCCGTTTATTGCTGGTTCCCAGTAAGTTACGATGCACACATTACGTAATACTGCGCCTGATTCAATAGTTACCCAATAAATGCTTTCCCTACGCCCCTCCTCTGATGAAGCCATGTTCCACAGAGCCCGCCTCTATACTTTGTACCTGGCAGTCATTAGCAGGTGTTTATTGCGGCCCTACCCCTGTGTCTCCCTGCCTTTCACCTGCATTCCCCATAGCTACTTTGCGAGGAAGTGATAAACGGCCCAAGTAAACTGGGTCCATTGCTGTTCCTCTGCTTCAGCTGATTAGGGTCCTGCTAGATGCCTCTGATGACGTGGTAACTATCACGAAGGAGGTTGGATTCAGGCAGCTTCTGGTATCTTGTCACCGTCGTGAGTCCAGCCCATGCTTTCAAAGGAGTGCTATGCTCCTGTGTTCAATCTCTCTCCTCAGAATTTCCCATCTTCACTTCCTCTTTCTATGATTCTTAGATTACCAGCTCATGAGGCCAACATGGGCATCACCAGAGAACCTGGCATGACTGAGGGAAATTTGCGAGACCTATGTTTTGGTTTACATAGATGCATCAAGTTAAATAAATCCTGTGTTCTCAAAACCATCAACGGCCACAGTAAAGCAACACCCTTTAAGGGCTGGCTTGAAGCGAGACAGTATTTTAGTTTTGCTCCTGGATTGAAGGAAATGAAGGAATGGATGACTGCAGAATAAATTACTAAAATGTCCTTAAATATAAAATGCAACATTAAAAATCTGGACCTCACACATTCTATATGGGGTTGGGTTGACTGGCAAGACCAAGGCTGTAGAAATATCCGTGGGAGTTCTCCAGCAGCTCATGTCTCTATTCTATCAGCTCTGCTCCCAGAGGCTCTGCTCTCACTAAGGACATCTATATCGTCTGTATTTTTGACATTCCCCCCTCCATTTTCATATGCATGTAGTATCTACATGCTTGTGTGTGTGTGTGTGTGTGTGTGTGTG
>LOEQ01000650.1:20189-32025 GCA_001685075.1 Bramus lutescens | reverse complement strand
GTACCCCCATTGATTGGCTCTCTGGGAGCAGAGACTAGCCTTCCCAGGGAAGGGCACCCCATTGATTGGCTCTCTGGGAGCAGAGGCTAGCCTCCACAGGGAAGGGCATCCCCATTGATTGGCTCTCTTACTTAGTGCCTCACCACTGCTTGTGATCCTTAAGTAACTGGTCCAGAGTGATGTTGTGAACCTTTTGATTTTTTCTTTCTGTTTTCCCCCCTCCCCTTTGGTGTTTTTAGCTGGAAGCTCTCTGATTTCTATTATGGAAGTAGTAACAGTAAACACAGAAGAGATGACGTGGTTCAGGATGAAGCTGGGGGAGGGGGGTCACTTGATCTTAAGGGCCACTGTGTGACCAAAATGGGGCCATTATCGGTAAGAAAGCAAATCTTGTGGGAAGCTAGGTTACAAGTAAAAAATCAAAACAAACCCACCTCTTTCTATCTTTCATAAACATTTTGTCTCAAATGTAAAAACAAATACATAAATAATAGAATGCGGACCTCCCTGGCCTTCCCATTATCTCCTGAGCTACAGTGGTGTTCAGTGCTGCAGGAGGAATTTTTTCCATTCGTTCTCAGGCATGACTTCCCTATTCTTCACAGGCGTCCCTAGAGGCTCTGGGCAGCCGCAGGCCTGGAGAAATGGAAGCTCAAAGTCTGAAGCACAGTCTACCTCCTGGACACTCTTTCCCCGTTTATCCCCCTCACCCCGTATGTGTATTGAAAATAATATGCATAATTTGGCGCAAAATCTAAAAACCCGGGATCCAAGGAGATGAGGAGGAGACACCATGAGCATTGTGTGTCTGCTGGAGGCTCAGTTGCTGGGGCAGTCCCGAGAGCTCTTCACATGCAGCAGAAATCCCGACGTTATTGGAGCAGCAACCTCTTAAGTGGCTAGAGAATATCTTTGCAGATGTGGACCATTCTCACTGGCCTTATCTTATTTTGTAAGATAGCAATGGTGAGCACTATTACTGCTATAACTACCTTACTGAATTCCTAATGTTTCCTTTGATGACATCGTGGTCTCAGTGCCAACGCAGGACAACGGAGCGATGACGTCTGTATTCATAGGTCGGCATCTTATTTGTAACAGCGACATGTTTTAGGTCTTCTGCTGAGAGGAAGTACTGCTCCTGCAGGTATGCCAAGACGGAAGGTCAGGTAGAAGCCCCAATGCTTCTGGAGTTTGCTTCCTCTACATATCTGAACTTTAACAAGGCTTTGGAAATAGGAAATTTGTGAGTCATACTTAACCACTTAAGCAAGATTCTTGGTGAAGTGGCACATCCCAAAGAGGCCCTACTGCCAAGGGTGGAGGTAGAAAGCATGCCGGTGTCTCCCAAGGCCAGGGCAGGGTGTCAGTCAGGTTGTGTGGGCAGCTCCGATGCCAGAGCTGCTCTGAGAGCTATCAGAATGTGCTGTGCCCACAGTAGGCCTTCCCATCCTGTGCCCCAACCACACTGCTTCCTATGTCTGATAGTTGCAAGATGTTAAACGTTAATTACTTGCTGGGCGCATGGACTAGTCCTTTCTCATGGACTGTCGAGGAAAGCAGCTTAAGTCTTGTCTCTAAATTTCCACCAACTGTAACTTTTCTTCCAAATCCCTCACATACCTACCCATGTCTCCACAGTCTGTAAGGCAAAGAGGAGGGCCTGTGAGTCTGAAATGCTTTACTTACTCTTAATTCAACTCATAACTGAACTTGAGTAAGCATACGAGTAAGTCACTGTAGACCTTCTTAATCCTGCAGCTGGATCTATGGCCCATTTAATTTCTTCACTTGGCCTTAATATCATAAACAGTGAAAATTCATTTATGAGAAGAATCTTGTTTGGTGTGTGTGTGTATGTGTGTGTGTGTGTCTGTCTGTCTGTCGGTGTCTGTGTGTGCACAACTCGTTGCCAGTTTCATTCACCTTATGTCTGTCAAACAAAGACAGTGCCCGCCCTGGTCTTATCCATCAACTGATCCTTAAATCAATGGGTGGGAATTCTGGTTGCCTCAGTCGACACACCAAACCCTACTACTGCAGTGCATGCATCACAATGGGTGGGGAGGGGAAAGCATAGCAAATCAATTCAGTCTCCAATTCTGGTGTTGCTGTTGTAAAGCCAAGGATTTTAACTCCTGTAGTCCTCAGTTTTAATGAAGTAAAGCCTTGGTTCAAATTTGGACTTGGTCAGAAGTCCAGTTTCAATGCATCTGTGGCAGTGCACGGAGGAGTGAGGAAGCAGATTATACACTACATCCCACACGGGGGAATAAGGAGCTGCATTGATCTCTTGATGGAGGCAGATCCACGCTCATTCTGATTGATTGGCCTGGGCAGGTAATGACATGAGTGCTTCCTTTGTGCTAATCCCTGCTGGGAGAGCTCTCTAACATGCATTTCATGGTGATTTTAGAAGAGCAAATCACCTTCCCACGAAGAACCATGAGAGTTCCTTTGTAATGTTCAAACTCAAAAAGAAATGTCTTAATCAAGAGAAGTATTTAGAGACTTTTGAGTCTTTCCAGTGTCTTGTCTCGGATGCTTCCGTACTCCTTCCGGTGATTAATAACGAGTTAGTTAATGGGTCAATGAAATAGCATAAAATTTCTATGCATGCTGCCAAGCCTGGTTGCTAGAGTTCTTTCACTGGGACCTGCATGGAGGAAGAACTGATTTCCACAAGCCATCCTATGACCTCTACACATACCCTCTGACATAGGGTCGGACACACGCATGCATGCATGTGCATGCACACACACAACACACAGAGACACACACAATTGTAAGGAAAAAAAGTTGGGATTAAAGGCCAGATAGAAGGTACATCATATCCGAGAATGGGTGAAATATCCTCTTTTGTTTCTCGTTCTCATGAGACAAGACATGGGAGGTTTTCTGAATTTGCCAGTCAACTCACATTAGGATGGTATGCTCAGTGAGCTGCAGACTAAGACAAAGCTATTCTTTTTTATTTGCTTAGTCAGCTCCAGGGAGTCCTTGAATCAGGCAGAAATCATGAAATTGTTCAGGTCTCTGCCATCTTAAGGAAAAGGTTTGCTGTATAATGGTAGTGCTGACTTCTCTGCCTGGGACTCAGGGCAAGCACCCTGGAGAGCTTCAGATGCACAAGTCTGTCTCTTTGCCTGTTCAGGAAAGATTTTCCTAGAACCTTAGAAATTGGAAGGGGATTTGGACTGCTGCGTGTTTCTCTGTGAGAGTAATTTGTTTGGATTAAAGTTGAGGCATAGAACCACCATTCAGGACCATCTTGGGGTGAGAATCATGCTTGATCATGGGTCAGAGTGTGAAGATTCTGTTCTGGCTATTAAACTGGCTCTGTCCTTAAATTCAGGAAAACAGTTGAAACACAGGGTATGCACTCCTCTCTAAGCAACACTATGTTTGCCTTTTCTTCTTGAGTATACCTCAAGAGTACCACAAGAATCGTGGAGAAGTTCCAAGCATCCTTTTGAGCCCTTCTGGAAAAATCCACTTGCATGATCATTGGTTCTGGAATCTTGGATGTGACCTACTTTGTGTGCTCATATTATTGGGACCATGCATTCTCTTTTAGAGCACTCAGAAACTGAAGAGGCTGAGAAGAAATTTCTTGGCATGTGAAATACTGATACAATTTTTACCTTAATCCACAGAACAAGTTCTTCCACCTTGGGGCTTCTCACAATGTCTGGGAGACTTGCACAATAAACACTGTTAGCAGGAATATAGAGTGTGGGTGGATTGCCCAAGTAGGCTTTACACTCTTCAGACTTCTACAGTTTCTCATCTAATACTTCAAATCAGGGCAATGAACAAATGTTCCATAGCATTGCTTCATTGTCCCCAAAATCTGTGAATTCTGGAGTCCAGATGTGCACACATTCTGAGAGACAATGATTTTACTTCCATTGTTCTGCTCATAGATCATGACTCTCACTGGACTCTTCTGTTATTAGAGCTGGTTGATAATATATGTTTGTTTTCTATCAATGAGATTCTTCATTCTGTTATTCCCTATGAGCAGCAGTGTACATGTAGTGTGTTATAGGGGGTGTGCCACAGTGAGCATATGTACCTACGGAGATCGAAGGACAACTTTGTGGACTTGGCTCTCTCCTTCCACCTTTGCATGGGCATCGAACTCAGGTCAGAAGCCTTGCATAGCAAACACTTTGCTTGATGAGCCATTTTACTGGCTTGGATTTGCCAATTCTTTTTTAAGTTAATACTTCTTTTAACTTTTTAAAGTTATCCACATGGCATCATTAAATGCAGGAGTCAGAAGAGACAGACAGTAGCATCCCATGTTACACAACATTCCACAGAAGCAATAGACAATAAACTGAAGAGCATTAATAGCAGGATAATTAGGAAGTGATGAGCTTTGAGTATACACTACCCACACATCATGTTTTGTGTTGTATAATTTGAATTTTAATAGCATTTAACAGTTGGGTCACAGAACTTCTGAGAATTTAGTAGTCTGTTTCTGTGAACTGGTATGAACAGGTTTAACACTCCATTTCTGAAATATTCTGAGTACATTTTACTAAGTCTCCAGTAATGCTTGAAGAATGGGTCAGGAAAAAAAAGTGTTCCTGAATTGCCACACCAGGCAAAGTAGGTGAAAGTACAGGGATGTGCCCATTTAACATGCTTTATTTGGTGCCAGTACAAAGCCCTGGCGTTTGTAATTTAACTCATAGATTATATCAACAGCAAGAGCAAGGAGATTCGGCCTGCTAGATAGGCCGCTCCTAAAAACATCAAGAAGACACTATAAATGTTTGAAAAGAAAATAAGCACCACTGAACATAAAATCGGAAGAATTTAGAGAGAGACATTTTTACAAAGTTAGCTTAGTCTAGATAGTGTAAACACTGAAAGATAGCATTAAATCTGTCCGGGACAGCAGCACTGAAGGTATCATTGTTCATTGTGCCGGAAATGGAGGGAGTAAGGAAGAGAAGTCAAAAGGAAACAGAGCCCTGGGGTCTGATGTATGTAGGGAGATTAAGCAGCTATAATATGTATTTATCTTGGCTGTAAGTGAATAGCTCTGAGACCACCATCAGTCAATCTTCAAAGCTTGGCTGCTTGGCTAGATTAGCTCAGGGTGCCAGGGAGGAATATGAGTTGTTCTGTGTCTGGAGCGGTGGAATAAGACAGCACACAGTTCTTTCTTCTTCTCCCAAACTTGCCCCTCATCAGCACATCCCCGCCTGTCTGCTCTCCACATCCTGTTGACTGTGGGATCTCTATCTGTTCAAGCATTTACCTGGGAGTCTCCTCCTCCATTTCTTGCGCCATTGCTCTCCCTGCCTCTTAGAAACCTCTACTGCTCTGGAAACAGCTCGAATCGGTACTAGGAACCTTGGCTGAACACTCAAGTTTCAGCCACAAGACACGCCAAGTTGAAGTTTCATTTCCCAATTGAGTCAAATTCATTGAGAATGAGCAGAAATGAGTCTGACCAAGAGCAAATGCTTAGTGTGTAATTGATACTCAGTGTGTGTTTTCTGAATGAAACAGCGAATCAGTGCCTACAGTGGAGAGAGAAACAGAGCTCAGAGGAACCCGAGAGGTTTTCTATTGTTATCTAAGTGCCGTAATATATCGCCATTGCCGAATTCACTGCCAATGATAATGCTGAATTTACTGCCAAATAAAGGGACATAACAAAGTCATTCAAGAGCCTTCTTTCCATGAACCGACCTCGTGTTTCTCTTTTTTTTCCCAGTCTGTGTTATTCTCTCATCATCCTGATTACTGTGCTTTTGTCCTTTCCCTAATTGCCTTCTGAGGCCTCTTGTTTACTCCCCCAAATACAATAAATCACTTGTAATTATGGAGGCTGAGGTGAAGTACAGTTGATTCCAGTGTTGGAGACTCACTACCTGTAAGCGTCCATCTCTCCTCCCTTCATCTCCACCCCGGGAGTTCATTGCTCCCTCCTTTGTGCTGGGGCTCAGCGCTCTGGCAAGCCCTGCCATTTACATATGCATGATGTCAAAATAAAAATGGAGTAAGGAAAAATTACAGGTTAGACAGGTGTCTGGTGATAGCCTAAATTGTTGCCTTGATGGTAAGCAAGAGGTTGACACGGGCCTTTTGTACACCTCTGAAGACGTGAAATTCAGGTTCTAAATTAGAGGTAGCATTCCATTGTGTAGCTTGGTAATTTATTCTCAGGTGCACAGGCAATGCTTGAGAGAGAAATGGCTTGAGCAGCTATGAACGGGGTGACTGTGGCTGGGGGATGCACCGCAGGCGCGATTTTCAACTGGGAGGCATGCCTTGCACTTGGAGCTTTCAAAGCTTTCCTCCCTTCAAGCTACTACAGCAAGAATGGGTTTTCACCACAGCCCTCTCCCAGCCACTCAGGTGTGACTCGGGAGAGACCATCAGTAGGACTCTAACTTCATGTGGCATGGGTGAGTGGACCAGGCCTTATTTGTGCTTTTTTGTTTGATCCCTTCCAAGTGCGAGAGTCTCCTGCATGCTCTACCCTTCAAAGACTTCTAGAATAATGTGACCAGCCAGCACTAACCAGGGTCATTCATTTCATTCATTATCACCTTACCCATTAGAAATAGCCATCTTGGAGGCCTGAGTGTGTTCATAGGGTTTCTCTCTCTCTCTTTGTTCAGCTAAACAGAAATTTATAAGTTCGAGGAGTTTAAAATCTTGAGGTTCTAAGAGATTTTTGTATTCAATTGTTTAAAGGCTCAAACTATTAACTCTCCCCTCTCATTTTACTTAATACAGAACTTTGTCATTCTGCCAAGATTCCAGTGAAAGGCTCACCAGGATTTACATACAATCTTACATATTATATCTACTAAAATCCCAGAAATAATGGTTCAGCTTAATCTGCATGAAAGGCATTAAGAAATGCTGTGGTAATTGTTTTCAGTAGTTTCCTAAGGAGTGAACCTGTCTTCCTGTGTCTCCCTGAGAGAACTCGCTTACTATGCTAGTTCCAGGGTTTCATACCTGGTGTTTTAAAGGACAGCGTTGGGAAGGGGGCTCCAGGTGTCTACATACTAACAAGCTTCCAGATGATACTCATGATCATAAATTCAGAAATTCAGAATGCACAATAAATACCTGCAATTTCCCTTTAAATACAATGGAAACAGAGATTTCCCCATGGCTACTGTGAGTTGACCAAAACACATTACTGGGCAGCCATCTAGGTCAGTATGTATGGCAGATCCTGGTCTGTGATAGCAGAAGTTTGGGTAACTTGAATTGATAGCCTCGCCAATGTGTTTGGTCTACAATGGAACATTATACACCATTCATGGCACAAACTGTTGTGTAGCAGTCAGAGGAGACAGAAAAAGACTCCTCGGCCTCAGCTAATATGCACATTTCCCTCATAATGTCTGTAGGTTACATGGTATAAAGACACAAATGTCTTATACTGTGCCTTTATAATTTCATTCATTCATTCACTCATTCATTCATTTATTCACTCACTCACTCATTCATGCATTCATTCACTCATTCATTCATTCATTCATTCATTCATTCATTCATTCATTCATTCCTGAGACAGGATTGGACACTTACTTTGCTCCAGGCACTAAACTAGATTCTGGGAATTAAAACAGTTGTGAGCAAGGCAGAAGGAATCTGCTTTTCAGTGTGTATAGCACTGTGAGGAAAAGCTATATTAAGTAAGATTATTATCTTAGAAACACAGAAGAAGCACACAGTTATATATCGTAGTAAATGCTTTGAAGTAAAGTGATAACGTATCAAGAGAATGTGACAACAGGATCTGACAGAATCCGAGACACATGACCTTAGGGTGCAGCTGCTGCCTCAGCAGAAATGCCGGGAACCGGCTCAGTCACAGAATAAACACCACCAAAACGATGATCCTTGCTACCGAGTGCCAACCATGCCATGGCACCAATATAGACGTGATCTTGGGTGTGTTCTCACTGCTCTCAGCGTGTCTGCAGGCTCCTAGTACAGAGGTTCAGATCTAGGTCTGCCCAGACACCAAGTCTATATTCTGCTCTCTGCACTTCATTATACAGCCACCAAGGGTTCCTAGAGTGGGTAAACGGTGCATCAGGTCTGAAGTCATTCCCTCTACACAGTGAGTTCTGGGGCAGCCGGAGATGCCTAATAGAGAGAACTGGTCTCCAAAAGACCAAAAGAAAATGAAGGGAGCAAAGGAACCCATTACAACAAACAGAAACATATGAGGTAGTGGAATGCAATCTTGGAATAGAATTGTATGATAAATAGTAGACCTCAATGAAATTCTGTGCGTACAACCAAATGCTACAGACCGCTATCCCCCAAGGTCTCCTTCGCGCCCGTCTCTTCCCTTGTGTGCACGCTCTCTTCACCCTGCTCCCATACATTCACCCTTTGCAGGCATGCATATTCACTTGTCTCTGCCGTGAGACATGTTCTGGTGCAGAGAATAGGGAAATGTGCTCTAACTCCATTGTCCTTTAGACCTGTGATTGTGTCGGAAGGTATCATGTACAGAAAAATTACTGTCATTTAGAGTCAGTTCAGCTTGAGTATGAACCTTAAAACCAAAGACTTCTATTTGTGTTGCTTTTGGGGACTGAACCCCAGGTTTTCTTAGCTGCCTCTGGGGTGATTATTTTGTACGACAAAGCTATTTTGACCATTAAATAATGAACATGAAAATACTAAGTGCAGTATCCGGGACACAAAAGGCATTCCGAAATGACACCTGGCTGTGAGTCGATCTTTGCAAATTGCATGCAGCAGGTAGAGACATAACTGTGGGAGGGGGAAGGGAAGCCAGTAGTCCAAGAGGGTATGTCATCACATTGGGACTTTACAGAATTAGAATGAGACTTTAAGAGAGGCGTGGATCATCACACTTGTTCACACGTGTGCACTCACACTCCTGCCCTGGCCCCATGGGATGAAAGGAGAAGCAGACAGCAGCTGGGGAAGACTAGACCATGCGGCTGAGGCCTGAGGCTTTTGAGTTGTGTGAAATGAGACTCACACTGCCAGAAGACCAAGAGTCACTCTCCCCTGATATCCCTTCCAACACTGGCTCATAGAGAAAAGATTCCAGTGACAATTAAAATTTGATTATTTATCCCAAACAGATTAAAAAAAACCCTGATTCTGTACTCCTTCAGTCAAAACTATTGTAAGTCTAATATTCATAATGTCAAAGTGAGAAAATATATTCTGCCAGAATTCTATAACTTGCAGATTTTGCCCTAAATTTGAACTCTTTTATTTCCTACTTTCTGTTTCCAAGAGCAAGAACTTTAAGTAGACCAGAAAATAATCATCACATAGTATTTAGCCTACAGGAAAAAAAAATGTTTCTGTGAATCTAGTGCAAATTAATCAGAGCTATTGGCTTAAAATATCCTCAAAGTGTCGGCAAGATTATTCAGAGCATAAGACCACAGAATCCAATGACCCGAGTTCAGTCCCAAAACTTAGATGACAAAGAACAGAATCCTGCCAGTTGTCCCCTGACCTCCACACATGCTCTCACACAGATGGTAAGTAGTAAAATTTTAGAAGTGTCTTCAGAGGGCTACAGATAAGTTTACTGCAGGGGTGGATTCAGCTCTTTGAGCTCTGGAGACTCTCATCCTAGGCTCTTCAGATCCTAAAAGCCTTGAACATCATTTGTAAGTTCTCCCAACTGCACGGCGCCTGGAGATAGACCCAAACAATACGTGTACATAGAGCTCTCTTCAGTCTGAATCGCTGAGATGGACTGAAGAAAGGGCAATAGCTCTGGAGGAGAGAGAGAGAGAGAGAGAGAGAGAGAGAGAGAGAGAGAGAATGAATTCCATTCCTCTTTCAAAGGAGATAATCACCCACTCAGAGCAGCTGCCACCTGCAGCTCACTGTACTGAGTTTCACAGTGCTTTTTGGGGACTGATGAGGTCCAACCCTCTTACCATCTTCTCTGGCTGGGGAAAAGGCTACCCACTGGTGTATCTTTAAACCAGAAACAATCACATGTTTCTAGATTAGAGCCATAGCGAGTTTTAACATTCTCTTGCTTAAAGAAACTTCATGTCCTCTTTCATTAAGATATCAAAGAGATAAAACCCTCCCTGAACGACATTTTCTTATGTTTCTGTCATGCTTCCTACTCAGCTACTGGGGCCTCATGTCACCCATACCTTTTGAGACTATCTAACAATGCCTGTCCCTTTAGGGAACTGGAAGCTGGCAAGGTGACCAAGCTCTCGGAAATGCTTGCACTATTTTCTTCCCTGCCAAAACATCTCTGCCCATTGTATCACACCTAGATCTGCCATAGTGAGTTCCTGTCTGGCTTCAAGATGTCACTGAGTGGCCTGCCTCGGAGAGAGAAGACCCACTGATCTTCTCAACAACGTGTGACTAAAGCATCCATAGAGGGAAGAAAATGCGGACAGCTTTGATCAAAGACAGAGAGGGCTGAGACCGGATGCAGGCACTGCCAGGAGTGAAACCTAGGGTCCAAGGAGTCACCCCTTCTTTAAAGAGAAGCGGAGTCTTTGGGAATGTGTTCTGAGTGTGACACCAGGATAAGGTGAACAAAGAAGGCCTGTTTCCAAAAGTGCATGGATGTTCAATTCGAGTGAAATGGTACCCGTGTCTCTCTTGGGAATGCAACCTGACATATCTTCACATTGTATCAGTATCATTTAATAAATGCAATTGTAGTAACTAAGTGTCTTTTCACATAGTAGACTTGAAAGTTTTTTCTTCTCTTACTCAATCAACAATCAATTTATAAACACAACCACAGCTAGGAACATTTTTTTATGACATGCTCATTTAGGTGACAGTTGTTAATACGATGAATCAAGTCTATGAAGTAACCCAGATCAATAGCATCTGGCATGCAGAATGAATTTCTGACACCTCTCCCCCTCATGACGGTAGAGAGATGCTGAGAGTCTAGAATTAGATGTAGGTTTTCCTGCAGTGCTCAGTTGCCTGCAGAACACAGCCCACAGAACATTCCTTCACTCAGCAAATACATTGAGTGCTGAGAGAACACAGAAGGTTGTACATCCTTGGGCTCCTAGGGCCCGTGGATCAGCAGCAGTGAGGCGTATCACGCACTTACACTGCTGACTGGCATACTCAGATCTGGTCTGGGTCTCACCAGCTCCCCCTCCTAAGTGCCTTGGTTCTCCCCTGTCATCAAGTATCACCAGAGTCCAGCCCACTGACTTGTACACCGTGTTCTGCGGGGTTTGCTTACAATGCTCATTTCCAGGAATTACTCGAGTTCTGCAAATAAAACTTTGCAGCTCTTAACTGGCTTCCCAGAGATTTTTTCTGATCTTTGGTTCCCCCCCTTTGCACATTTTAACCATTTCATAGGCAGTGAACACATAGCGCGCATGTGATCGGGGTGAGCTCCAGTTTTGTAGGGTTTAGCCTCAACTCTGAATGTGGATTCCTCCAGTGCAATACTGCTTTTGACTCTGTTTCCTGATCCCCCAGCCCACTGATGGATTGCATGTGCAGTGTCTGGTCCAGGCTGTGCCTGTTTCTTTTGCCTTCTCTAGCTAGCAATAAATTACTTAAACATAACATGAATGCATAAGCCTTGGGCAGGAAGAAGAAGCAACAATATTTAGAAACGACAGATAATGTCATATTGTTCAGAATGGACAGATGGGCAGACAAGAAATAGACATAAAAATGTCCCTATAAATCAATATGCAAAAAGCAAATAACCATATGGAAAAGTGTGCAAATATAGGAAGAGTCAAGTTGATGTAGGAGGGTCATCTGTCTATGTGTTACTTTCATTGGTTAATAAAGAAACTGCCTTGGCCCCTTT
>LOEQ01000650.1:5141-20112 GCA_001685075.1 Bramus lutescens | reverse complement strand
GCCGTGCGGGAGCCGGGCGGGACGAAAAGCAGGCCCGCTCCCTCATTACTACATCAAGTGACAGGGAAATCTAATTTAGCAGAATCTCAATAATTTACAATGAAACACAAATTTAAAAAAAAACTTTTGTTGCAGTCTGTAAAAACTGAGACTGATATCCAAAGTTTCCAGGATGTGGGTAAAATGCGGCTCCCTTGCTTCACTCTTAGAAGGACAATTTTGACACACTCACTTTCAGGAGAATAAATGCACTGGCACCTCACCCCCTCATGTCAGAAGAGAGACGCTAAGAACCTAAGATTAAGTGCAGGGTTGTTTTTTTTTTTCTGCAATGCGCAGTTGCCTATATGGTGCACAGAAATGCCCTCACTCAGAAAGTATTTTAAGTGCTGAGAGAATACAGAAGGTTGTACATCCCTGGGCTCCTCGGGTCTATGGATCAGCAGGAGTGGAGTGTATCAAGCATTTGCCCTGCTAGCCAGCATCCTATGATTTTCATAAATTCTGCGTGTGTTTTGGATCTGTGTTGAAGTTTCACCTTAAAAGTTCCAGGTACCAGAGAGTTCCAGATCTTAAACCCTCCCCTTCCTACTCAGATAATACCTAGTTTTAGAAATTCTACTTCTTGTATGCATGCACCTGAAAAAGCCACTGCTGTGTGTGCAGCCACAGATACGATGGGTGCTGTAGCCTTGATCTCAAGAATAAATCGTTTGAAACTATCTTAGCATTCCATTTGTAGAGGAATAGGTAAATTAAATGAACAGTTAAAAGCGAGCACCTAAAAGAGATGGTTAGATTTCAGGAATGTTATATGGCATCAAAGCAGGAGGTGGGCAAGGTTTTCAGTGTGAATTATTTATATGAACAAAAATAATAACCGTATTTTGTGTTATGATGCAATGAGTGCATGTAAAACATTTACAAATGGAATGAAAGGAGTCATATAAAATTCATGGTATTTGTTGCCTAAGAAGGATCCGGGGAACCGGATAGGTGGCTTTGCAAAGCTGTGTTGTGGTATCTGTCATCTCATGCCGTACAAACAAACTGCAAAAACCCGGGAGAAGCCCCAGGAGATGCTAACAGAAACTGGTTTCGAGATGAGACCGTAAACGTTCTTTGTAGCGCTCTACAGCATTCACGTTTCTGAAAAGGGAAACAAACCAAACAGTTGCTCTTCATTCTGACACAGCTAGAGAAACCCGCCAGGCAGACGAGAGGTAATGGAGCAATGTCTGGCTGAGATGCAATGAGGATCAGGAATGCCGGTTGGTTGCAGCTCTAAGGGTGGTTGCAGCATCTGGGAGGACCCCAAAAGACTTCTTGGACTCATGCATGCAGGAATGTCCAGGGAATACGAACCAAGAAGTAGAGTTCTGTTTGTTTTTAGTGTTCTTGGCCACTGCTTATGAAGACAGTGAAATCACCAGTCAGAGACTTGGCAAATACATAGCTGTCTTTTCTTCACATACCAGCCTCCTTCCTCATGCCTGTTGCTTGAGATTTGGCGGCCAACACAGGACTGCTCTACCATGGGCTGCTTCTCCTGGGTTCTAGCGCGTCTCTCGGGCTGTTAGGTGGTCACTCTGAGAGGATGATGGAGGTAAGGTGAGAGAGAGGAAAGGGTGAGGTGCTGCCTGGATAAAGACAGCCATTTTCTGACTTCTCTTCCAAAGAGTCAGATTTCATGACCTGAAGGAAACTGGACTTAAGAGATGGAAGTCCTGGGAATACTGACCCATAAGCCCCCAGCAGCCTGTTTAGAATTCTTCACGCACCATGAGAATACTCCTAGACGCACACATCCCACGTGCTTCTGTATTCCCCACACTTTATTTAAAACCCCATTTCTTTGTGCAGCTCCGCAACTGTGAGTGAAAACTGGTGGATTAAAAGAATAGAGTGAGCTCTGCACGCTAAGAGCACAAGGTGACATGTTGAGCCTAACCTGTTTCTGTGTGTATTCATTTCATTGCTGACTCCAAATGCGACAACTCAGAGACGCACAGGGCTTGGTTACTTATCTTTGCAGTTAATATCAACAAAAGCGACAGCTCCTTTTGTTCATCCATCCTCCTATCTGTGAACTCTTAGATTGTTTCTATTTTTTTTCCCCTGTACAACCAATACTGCAAATACTGCAATGCCCAACTTAACACGCCACCTAGGTTTTTCTACTTTTTTTAAAGAAGGTAGGTGTTTGTTGATTTTCGTCTTGCTAAGAAAAAAACAAAAATTAAGCACACCTTAGTTGGTGCAATGTAAAGTAGTGGATTCCAGCACTCAATGGTTCCAGGACGAGCAAGCATCAGTGTTGCCTTGGCCATTGTGAGAAATGTGTGTGCCTTCCTCATGCCTTGGCAGGTTCCCACCCAAGCATTCTGTGATTTCCATAAACCCTGTGATTTGGCTCTGTGTTCAAGTTTTACCTCTCTGTAAAGATCCAGGTGGCAGAAGAGTTCGGTCCCTAGCCCTACTCTTCCTACCTCAGGCTTGATAAGATAGCTTGTCAGAGTGGAGAAGCTGTTTGCAGGTGGAAGCCTGAAGCCGTTTGGGAAATGAGTCATGGCTGCAAGTTCTCTCTGAAAACCATGCAGGCCTGGGGGACCCAAGCTGTTATTACTGTGTTATCTCATCCTGGGAGGGGTTTGTTTGCTAAGCCAAGAGTCCTTTCTGCTGCTTTTAAAAGGTGTTTGTTACTCTGGGTCCACCGAGAGTTGGACTCACAGTTAAAACTGAGTTTTAGAAAAATCACAAGTTTTTTTTCTTGATTGTTTGTTTCTGTTTGTTTAAATGAAACTGTATCTAACTCCCCAACAGGCACAGCTTCGACTTCTTTTCTTTCAAGTCCTGTATTTAATCTGGTGTTCTATATTTAATCGGGCATTCTGCTTCTTTAGAGTCATCTGAAAAGTCAGAGACCAGGTTTTATTGATTTCAAAATGTCCACTGATAGTAAGGAATGCTTCGTGTAGAGAATCTCACCGTGGTTTTAACGGCCGGAAGGAGGTGATTCTAGGAAGGGCTAAATGGCAGAAAGGACAGGATCTCATTCTGGGGTCTCCTCCCTTATCATCACCAAAGGGCTGCTGTGGCCCCAAGCATCAGACACTCGTGTGGCTTTCTTTCAGATAGCTTTCTAAAAGCCAGAAGATGAGTTTTTCCTCAGAATCTTTCTGGAAAGCCCAGAAGGTAGACACATTTTCCAGATTCTTCATTGGAAAGTAACCAAGTAGAATGGGCCTTGTTTGTTGGAATTGGGCAACTATTCACTGAGTGTCTGCTGCATGCAGAGCCCTGTCCTGCCGGGGCTTGCACCTTGTATTTACAGACGCATTGGGGAATCAAATGAGCTGTTACTGATAGATGTGAGTTCTGTTAGCGAAGTTCATGTGCAGTGAGAGGAAGGACAGGACAGCCTCTTCTCTCCGGCTACAAGCTCAGAAAAGCCCTTTGAAGAGGCGAGGTGCTACCCAGTGTGTGGCAGGAGCTTGGCGAAGTTGAGATCAGGTATGCACATGCATGTGTGCATGCATACACAAAGAGGCTTGCATCCCATTGGGAGCCATTGATTGACATGCCATGCGTGCGCCCATCTTCCCCACTGTTGTAAATTAGGACTTGTGACTTGCTGAATTGTCTAAAGTTAGGAAAGGGGAACAGAGATTGCTGGAAAGGAGCAGGCAATAAGCAGATCTCACAATCAGGATGGTTAAGATTCACACATTTCAAGAGCTGCTCAGTCAGTGTTCTCATCGTGTTTTATCGCCCATGTTTGTTCATGGATGTATGGCATAATCATTAACATATTTATAACAATTAAGTTCTAATAAACTTGAGAATAATTAAAGACAAGTCAAAATAATGAAACAAAATGCTGCATTGTTTATAATATGTATCCTTTCTTTTTCTCCCCAAGGCCCATCTGGATACCCTCTCTGTTGCCCCCTCTCTCAGCAAATCATTGCCCTGGAGACTATCTAGATTAGAGGATTTCCATTCTCAGATTCCTCAGACCCCTGCAGCGACTGAGCCCTGGTATATAAACAGCCTCAGGCCTACCCTCTCTCTCATGGGTAGACACACAAGCACTAACAGGGTTTCTGTTTAGTCTGGAGAACAGAATTCAGTAGCACAGACTCAGGCTCAGTTTCCTGTAACAGCCATGTGGCCCAAGTCATTGTCTAGATTTCTGTGTGTTCCAGTTTTCTCATTTGTAAAACAAATGACAAAGTTTCCTACTTCAGGGCATAGAGACATGGCTCAGTGGTTAAGAATCCATACCTTTCTTGCGGAAGACCAAGTCTGGTTCTTAGCACCCCAGCTTGGGTGACTCACAATTGCCTGTTACTCCAACAGCAAAGGATCTGATGCCTCTGGCCTCTTGGGAGCACCCGCATATATATAATTAAAAATAATTTTTTATAAGTCTTAGTGTTGTAAATTAAAAGAGAATATGAATTAAGATTGAAAGTTAATAATTAAGATTAAAAGAGATAACACAGCAAAAGGTTCACCAGAAAGCCTGGCAGATTATCATGAAACAATTGTGAATCATTTCTAGTACCATTTTTGTTGTCATATCAAGGGTTTTTATCTAAATTATCCCAACAGGCAATGATGCTAGAATACAAAAGAAGGAAGGAAAGGAGGGAGAGAGGAAGGAGGAAAGAGAGAGAAAGAGAGAGAGAGAAGGAAGGAAGGAAGGAAGGAAGGAAGGAAGGAAGGAAGGAAGGAAGGGACAAATCCTTTCTATGTTGAGGGTTGTTGTCTCTGCTCAACTGCATAGGCAATTGAGAGACTCGTGGTGGGCAGTGTGCTCTGCTAGGCAGGGAAAGGGGATTGAGAAATGGTTGTTTGGTAATCATCGTCATTTTGGGGGTTGCCATAGCAGAATACCACAGATTGTGTGTCTTGATCAGCAACAATAGGTTTTGCAACCTTCGGAAGACTGGAATTTCACAATCAGGATATCAGAAGCACTGGCTGCTTCTAGGATCTCCACTTATCTTGCAGGTAGTCTTGCCTTGCTCTCCTTCACGGGGTTTCTCTATCACTGTCTAGGGGCCTAGCCTCCAGCAGCGCAGGGCTTTGACTGGAATCCACAGAGTTGGGAAGGCTAAACTTTTCTATCTGAGGGGGTTAGGGAAAAACACACTCCCCAAACTCTCTTGATGGTTTCCTTTTTTATTCTCTTTCTCTTTATTCTTTCTCTCTCATGTTTCCCCACAGCTTTTATATCCCCTTTTATATATAAGAATCTCCCAGGCAGTACAAGAGTCAAAACAGTTGCATTCCGTTTTCAAGTGAATGATTATAGGTAAAAACATGGTTTTCATCTCCTTTATATGATTAAACATTTTTTGTATTACACGTGAAAAACAAATTATCCCAAGAACCCATATACATTCATACTCAAGCAACTTGTTATAGATTAACCATGGGGCAAGCGAAGTGTTCTTGCCAGGTCTCTTACTGGCAGGCTGCATTTTGCAATAACAAAGAAAGGGCCAATGATTTTATTACTTACCTTGAAAGGTAATCTTAGAAGGAATCTTAAAGGAATCACAAACCTAAACCTTTATATATGAAAAAGAATCACTCAGCTCTACTTTAAATCTTTGGGGTACATATCCATTCATCAATAGCTATATATATGAGAATGAGGGAAGAAATATGTATAAGGAATTAATTGTCACCTTTGGTCATCAACCAAACCTACTAAGGAGAGTATGTCAGCCAGTAATAATTGGGTTGCTTTGTTCTTGTTCCCTGACCTTAAAGAGTTCCATATTCAACTATGTGCCTTTTTAAAACTTTAGATTGCCTTGCATTTTTCACCTCAAAGCTATTTAACAAAAACATTTTAGCCTAACTTTTTTATTTTCAAAGCTTTGTTTTAGCTGTGATGCACTCTGAGACCTGTGAACATATCTCCTGACATTAAAAGAGCTTAAACTGGCTGAGCTATAGGGACTCAATTGTCAGTCATTAGCTTGAGCTACAATCCATGCATCTCCATAGGTGAGACTCACAGACCCTGCCTGAAACATATCCTTGTATTTATTATTATTCATCAAAACTCTATATAGGCTACCATTTTTATTATCAAATTAGATAGTGCAGCTTAGGGAGGGGTCATGTTCTTGACAATCCACAGGTAAAAATCCCAGTAGAATGGGATGCTTCCAAGAGATAAAACACACTATATTACAGGCAGTGGAGATCTCCCCACGTCCACCCACATCATTCTAGACAGCAGAGAAAGAGAACCACAGCAAACATGTAAAAACACAGCAGAAGCAAAAGACATTCTAGGGTCTGCAGTTCCGAGGCCTTGCAAATGAGATTGGTCCATCAGAGGATTCCCTTCTGGTGGACTGACACCTGGTAGGAACTTCAATTGCCACCTGCTGCTTCTATGGCATGGCCAGTGACAGCTCTCCTCTCTGAGCACAGATCCCCAGCATCTTTGTCAAATGGCACTATTCATCCAGGGCCCATCCTAATGGTCTTGTTTCAACTTAGTCACCCCTTCAAAAGGTATGAATCCAAGTAAGATCACATTGTGAGTACTGATGGTTAGTGCACCGCTTTGAATTTGGAGAGGAGATACAATTCAACACACATTGGTAGGTAGACCACTTGTTCCATCCACAGTGAAAGAGTCCTTCCTACCCATCCCAAGCTGTTGCCTGTGACTTCCTATCCACCTATGCAAAATGTACTCATTTTCCAAAACACACACAAATATCATCTCTACCAGGAGTTGCGTACCCTGCCTGTCCTTGTGTTCCCATCCTGGGCCAGTTGAACTCTATCTCAGGTAGTGCACACGTGTCTTTGTCATTGGAGATTTGCCAGCTGAATAACTCGATAAAACCAAAAGGATGTTATATACAAATCATAACAAACGATACAGAATGAATGATCGTTGAGATAAAACTGAGACTTTAATTTTGATGGCCTTTGGCTGAGTGGGGCAGTGATTGAGTGTGTTGATGGGCTATATTCTGAAACCTTGACTAAAATCTGCTTGCTCATCTATGTGACCGGAACTTGAGGTTCTACCTAGGTTCTTTGAAGGAAGTTGTAGAATAAAAGTGAGGTTTTAGTCACAATGGGGCAATTGGTGGGGCACTGTTGGGTAACTTTTAGTCTCTGGTAAGGAGATTCTCCAAAGAATTACATAATTCATGTTGCACACTTTCTCTTTCCACACCATGTCTTCTTTGTGATGTGTTCCCATAGAGATGGCAGAATGGCAATTTCAAGATTAGGAGACTCAGCTCATCAACTTTTATAGCAGCAAGCATGCTTCAATTTAATTTTGAAATGTGAAATTGACTTCTTGGTTCTTGCCACAGAGAGTCTTGTTCTCAGAGGGGAGATCCAGAACCCCTGGTGATAAGATCCCTTACGAGTGTGGAATTCTTATCCGTCTTCTGTGGGTGCTATTTTAAATGAGGGATTGCAAAGGATATTTTGCTTCTGGAACTTTGAGGGAAGAAGCTGCAGCTTTGTGGGTCTGCTCGAGGCATTGGGTTTTCTAGTCTGCTCTGCTCTGCTAGTCCAAAGGTCTTTTTGTCTCTGACCAGTGACAGCTTTCAAAGGGAGCAACATGTTTTGCACACTTTGTCCATTCACCAGTTCACTTAATGCAATTTTATTGGAAAAAAGCCGGCATATCCTACCCACAGCACATGAATACAAGACAACAGATGCCCAGGACTGGAGCTAATTAAAGCTCAGTTTCCCATTAATGATGTGAATACAGAAAATGGTCTTTCCTATCAGCAGCCCTTGGTTTTTAATCCCCTCATAAAACGGTGCTGGAAGTCTCGCTTCACGTTGAATTACCTGTGTGCCCTTACCGTGATACAGATTATTTAAGATATGTGGAGACCATGAACTCTGCTACATTGCCACAAACTCTAAGTGACTGGGATAAGCTGAACGCAAGGGGAATGTGAAAAAAGCACCCTTAGTTTTATCTGACGAGGGAAATATCACAGACAACCTGGGAGAGAAGAGGGCTTTGACAGGTGGATGAAGCCGACATCTGCCAGAGTGACAGGAAAGAATGTGAAGCGAGAGCGTGCGGGAGTGAAAAGGAAGGGTCTGTGTTGGAATCAGCGGCACCAGGACAAGAGCGAGCAGACAAATTCAAACAGAGAGACAGGAGCATAAATTAGATATGAGAGAATGAGCGCTGCTGAGAAGTCAGACGCGGGAGCGTGGGCAGAATCCAGCACACAGGAAACTATCCTGGCACCAACATTTTACATCATCCTAGAGACTGCAGATGGATACTTAGAAGGCAGCAAGGGAGCACACAATGCATTATCTTGCCCCCAGTACCTGCGCTGTAAGTGCATATTCAGATCCAGGCTTGTTTAGAGGTCAGCACATTCAAGGAAGTCTTTCTGGAATGGGCTGTGGTGAGGCAAGGTCTGGCAGGTTAGGAGATCCAAATTAGCCATGGGAAGAAGAAAGCCTTCTCCGGGACAGAATCTCAGCAGTGAGATTACAGCTGTGGGCAGAGGTGGGACACGCAAAGGACAATACAAGGATGAGCCGGGTGATTAGGAGGGAGTTGATGTTCGGGGATTAACTGATTTACTTTAGTGTTTTCTCAATCTTGAGGGCACACTGGGATCACAGAGAGGCTTAAGAAACACTAGCGCCTGGGTCCCATTTGTAGGGACTCAGCCTGTCCCCGTCCCCCCTGGGACTCTGACTTATCTAGCCTAGAATGCAGTCCTTGCAATAAGAGTTTTACTAATAGCAACTTTTGTTCTTTCACAGTTTCGTACATGCACATTATATGTTTGGGTCCTTCCTTCCCTCTCATCCCCTTCTCTTTCTCTCCAATCTCTAATAGCCCTCTGATTCCCTACACATCTCTTTCCCCTTTATACTAGCTGCTCTGGTTAGTGTCCCTTAAACTCTGGGGCTATGTTTGTGAATCTGAGCTCACCAAACCATGAGAACCTGGTAGGCTCGCTAGTGGGTATTCAATCGGATACCATTCTCCCCTTTCTCAGAATATGTTGGTAGGCAATAGTTCAGCAGTCCATGGTAAGATCTGGTGAGTCCCTTTCCTTGCCATAGCTGACTGTTCAGAGGGACCCCGGCCAGTGTACGTAGCTGCTGTGATTCTGTGGTTTCCACGGCTGTGACATGTTCAGAAGGTGGTGTTTCGCAGCCCTTCTTCCCATCTTTTAGCTCCTTCTGCAATGTCCCCTGGGCCTTAAAGTGGGTGGTATAAATGTCTTGATTGGGGATGAATCCTCAGCCATGTTTTACTTCCAGCATCTTGTGCAGCCATGGGTCTTTGCATTGACCTCTGCTCAGCGCAAGGAGAGGCTTCCTGTGTTCAAGGCTGGAAGCAGCCTTTGTCTGGTCCAAGCCAGGCTGAGAACTGCAGGAGGAATTTTTGAAGCTCACCAAGTGATTCTAGTCTGTAGCCAGATTTTCATTACTATAATGAAAGTTCTTCATAAAGAAAAAGTTCATTTAGCACACATTTTTAGAGGGAAGTAAAAAGGGGCTCTAGTGATTTTTCAGAAGATACTCCCCATGGTCTAAGGACCTTACACTAGGCCCACACCTTAAAGGAGTCACCTCCTCCAGATACAGCCATCTTGGAGAGCAAGTTCCCAATTTAGTACACTCTTCGTGCACACGCAGGTCACCTCTGACCCGTAGCAGAGGGTAGATGATTCTAAAGATTCACGCAGTCCAAGTTAGAAGTTTGGATTTGATTACCAAGGCATTGCATGTTCCTACAAAAATGGAGAAATCGAATATAAATAGACTCTTAAGAAGAGAGGAAGCTTCTAATTGAGAGGAGACTGGGGAAAGGAGCAATGGTCATGCAAAGGGGTCTGAGCAGAACTCCAGACAGCAGTCATGGCAGGAGTTAGCAGAGCATTAGGCTGTTTGCAGGAAAGGGAAGAGGAGGGAAATTCCCAGGGAGGCATTGAAGAACCAGAGCCTGGTGACAGTGACAGCAAGAGCTAGTTAAAAATAAAAAAGTGGATTCGGAGGTTGTGAAATAGAAATAAGGGCCCTCATGGGGACAAAAGATGCCCCTTCATGCCCCTTGCTCCACAAAACCTGTTATCCACCAGGAGATTTTCTCCTTATCAACAGAGCATGGAATGCGCCTGCCCCTTATCTTCTCATCACAAGAAAAAAGAAAAAACAAAAATCACCAGGTGCAGCAGGATCATGAAGGGTGTCTCCAAGGACAAGCAGGCCACTGATCTGTATCTTACACAGGAAAATATCCTCAAGCCACAAGGAAGCAATTTCTTTAAAAAGCATTATTTTCTAAGAAAAAATGTGGTGTATGTACACAGTGGATTTTCTTGTTTGTAGCCATCAAGAAGGACAGGACACAATGTTCTTTGCAAGAAAATGAAAATAACTGTGGAGAATCACATTAAGCAAATTAAGTCATTCTCAGAAAACCAAGTATTGTACATTTTCTCTCATTTTGTGAGATCTATAAAATCAAATTTGTATATATAACCTGAAAGCAGAAATGAAACCATCCAGGGGGACAAACAGGACTAAGGGGAGAAGAAAATGGAAGTTACAGCTGGGAAATAAGCTCCCAGTACAGTAGATATTTTTATGAAAAAAATGACCTCATAGAACTCAGCACCCTATTAGCTGAATATATGCTAATGAAAAATATGTGTATAGATATATAAGTATATATATTTTCATTGGTTTATATGTATGTATATATGTAATATATATTATATATATTTCTCATGAGTAACAAGCTAAAAGTTTGTCTTTACTGGTGAAAGTCTGTTCCATTGTCTGTCGGTAGTAGGCAGAGTCTCCCACGATCCATTCTGTCTCCTTTTCTTCAGCTCCTTTCTCCACTCAGTTAAAGCTTCTGCCTGGTGCTCATATTCTGGAACTCCATTTTTGTTTCTGCACTCACAGGGAAGAAAGTTCCTGATATCAGGGGGATCTGGGCTCAAATCCCAGCCCTGCCCACGCCCCAGCATTAGAGATGAGCGTCCAATAAACCAAGATAAGAATCGATCATGCAAAGGTGTAGTGGGGACAAGTGAGGTCACGTAGTGAAAGAACCTGGCGCTGGCACAGAGCATGTATGGCGCAGAAACCGTCTGTGTTGTCATTCCTGCAGGAAATAGGTTGTCAGAGGCAGAACTCCCGCTCGGAGACAGAGCAGTGTTCTAAATTTTGTGACAATAGTAGGTTTTCGATAGTAGATGTAGACTCTCAGTATGTGAATTTTCCCACCCTCGAAGAGCAGAGGAAGCCCTGAGTGAATATGCACTGTTTGACATGGGCACAGCCATGTTAAGAACCCAAGGCCTCAGAATCATGGGAACTGGCAAAGCTCCTCCACCGGATGAGGCTCAGAGGGATGGCAGGCCTTCCTTCAATCAAGTGTGGATGTCTGCAGTGTAGGTAAAAACTAGCAGTGGCAGCTTCCTTCTCCCAGATGCTCACGGCCTGCGGTTTCTTGCCTGGAGAGACCAGCTAACTCCTTCCCCTGTGCTGTACATAAAAAGCATGCTGAGCTCCCAGGCTTTGCACAGAAGGTGCTGCTCCATCAGACTGGTGCATGGCCCGCCTGACCCCAGCTTTCCGACACTCATGCCTGTGTGGAGCTCCACACTTGTGGAGCTCCTAGAATGGTGTTTTGGTACTTAAATGATTCACAGATCATTTTCATGAATAAGTAAATAAATATACTTAACTCTAATGCATGGTGGCAAGAATCTGTAATCATAGCTGAGCCAAGAGGGTCAAGTTTCAAGGCCAGTGTGGGCTACAGTATGAATTCTTGTCTTAGAAGCAAATTGATGGCCTGCTGTACTAAACAGCTTAAGCAACATCTCCAGACATCCTTACTGAAGGCTTCTGCATTCCTGCTATAATCAACCGAGTCCCTTAATTACTAAACCACAACACATTATCAGACTTTTTCTTTCTTTGTAATTGAATTTTGTTTCATATATTTGATCATATTTTCCCTCCCCCAACCCTCCCTACTTAATGTTCCTTTTCTCCTATTCTCTTTTTAAAAAATAACCAAACGAAAACAAAACAATAAACAACCCCCCACAAATCCACAAACAAAAAATAAAAACAAGCAAGCAAAAGACCAATAAAGACAAAAAAGAAATGTAGGACAAAGCAAAATGAAACAAAAAGTCCACAAAAATACCACTGAGTTCATTTTCTGTTGGCCAGCGACTCCTGAGCATGGGACCTGCTTAGGTCCTGTGCGTGCTACCACAGTGTCTGTGAGTTCATGTGTGTTACAGTCCTATTGTGTCTGGAAGACACCATTTGCCTGACGTCTTCCATCACCTCTGGCTCTTATAATCTCCATCTCTTCTTCTGCTTAGATCCCTGAGTCCTGTGGGAAGATGAAGACATTCCTTAGGCCCCAAGTGTTCCAAAGTCTCTCATTCTCTGCCCATTGTCCAGTTGTGGGTCTCTGGGTTAATTCCCATCTACTATGAGAGGAAGCTTGTCTGGTGAGGGCTGAGTGAGGTATTGATTTATGGGTAAAGCAGTGTGTCATTGGGAGTCATTTATTGCTGTGTTTCTAGCAGTATAATAATAGTAAGTTTCCCCCTAGAACTGTATCCTGTCTAGTCTCAGGCTCTTGCCACGTTAGCAGTGTCATATATAGGTTCCATCCCATGGAGTTGGCCTTAAACCCCATGAGAAAGTGGTTCTGCCCATAAAATTTGGGCTTCTATGTCAGTTGTTATTGGAATGGGTCTGCCTTAATATGGTTTGTGGTCTTTTCCCCTTGCAGCTTTTAATATCCTTTCTTTCTTCAGTGCATCTAGTGTATTGGTTATTATGTGTTGTGAGCATTTTCTTTTCTAGTCCAGTCTACTTGGTGTTCTGTGTGCTTCTTGTACCTAGGGAACCACCTCTTTGAGATTGGGGAAGTTTTCTTCTATGGTTTTGTTAAAAATATTTCCTGCGCCTTTGAACTGGGTTTCTTCTCCTTCCTCTATCCTTGTTATTCCTAGGTTCCATCTTTTGACACTTCCAGAATTCCTGCTATTTGTCTTTGGATTTGGCATTTCTTTGAGCAATCTGTTTCTTCCACCTTGTCTCTTTCATGGCTTATGATCTGTTGCTGAGATTTCTGTTTGTCCTCCTAAGATTTTCATGTTCAGTTTCTTTACAGTTTGGATTTTGTTACTGATTTTATTTTTACCTTTATGTCTTGAAGTGTTCTCATTATTTCACTCAACTCTTTGTGTTCTCATGGTCTTCATTAAGATATTTATGCATATCTTCTTTAAGGTCCTTGAACATATTTATAATTGCTAGGTTGAAGGCCTTGTCTTGTGCTTCAGCTAAATTGCATTTCTCAGAGCCCATTTTAGTAGTTATGGTCTACTGGAAGAGGCATATGTCTTAGCTGTTCATGTTTGTCTTTCTGTGCTGGCATCTAGGCATCCGGAGTTATGATGTTTGAGGTGCTTTTGGCATACATATTTGGTCTTATCTTTGTTGGCTGGGTGTTGTTCTTTGGTTGCTGTTGCCCACTCTGGATACTTACCAAGTGTAGTGACAGTGGGTTTTCTGATAGAGAATGCTTCTGGGGGTCACAGCTGACACCAAGAAATGGAGGAAAGTCTGAGTTCCCTGCCCAGTGTGGCCACTGTGTGTGGGGGGGTCCCTGGGAAAATATTTCTGTAGCTAGGCTGCTGACACAAAGAAGTAAGGTGGGATCTAAGGAAGGCTGAGAAGCATGGTTAGGGAGCAGCTAGGGGAACTCTGGTTCTGCACCAAGGATCAGAGTCCTAGGGAATGGGATTAGGTGGGATTAGGGGCTCCTGCAGGGAGGCTGTAGTCAGGGAAAAGAGTAAGTCTGGGGAGTCTGGTCTTAAAGGTAAGCATTAGTGAGATGAAAGTTGTGAGAAATGTGAATGAGCTTTCTTATTAAAAAGTAAGATTAAACCAAACAAAAAAGCTCTTCAAAACTCACAATAGACAGTGCTTATAAAATGCTTCCTTGCGTGATAGCATTCTGTGATTTATGTGTATTAACAGCATTCTGTGATTTATGTGTATTAACAGCATTCTGTGATTTATGTGTATTAACTCATTGGATATTTGCAAATTCATTTGCATTGTGCTCCAGCTCCTCCCATTTTATAGACAAACTGGGTACAATCATTTTCTCAAGGTCATAGCTGCCCTGCAGTGGATCTAGGCTGTTTGGCTCGTGAGCTGAGCTGCTGTTGATCAAGGTGCTCACACAGCACTTAGCTGTGTAAGTACTATATGTGTTACTCACTTCATAGCCCCCGACGCTGGTGCTTGGGAAACACAAGAAAGGCCAGGAGAAACTGATGCTCAACAGAGACCTGGGGATGGGGAGGAGGACAGAAAGTCCTCATTCTTCTCCAGGACATGTCCACATCATTCCCTGCCAAGGTCTTCTATTGTTAGTCTTCTTGTTCCCTTTAGAATAAGTAAATCCACTCTAAAACTTTCCTCATAAATTGAAGAAGTTCCCAGATTCCCAAGTCTTCAAGCTGGAAGTGCCCTAGAGAACCAAAGGTCCGCTAGAGTTAACTCAAGACAAGGGTCCCTGTGGCAGGGCTGCTATATTTGGTTCTTCATGGTGTCCACTGTGAAGTTCTAGAAACCCATCCCCACCAACATCTCTGGCATCCTTTGAAGTGGCACCGTGTACTGTCCATGAAAGAAAAATTCAAGTCCCGTATCTGAGGAATAGGGAAGGGCGTCTGTGAAGGCAGTGATATGTCAAATGTTGAAAACTGTCTTCTCGGGGCTGGAGAAATGGTTCAGCGGTTAAGAGCACTGACTGCTCTTCCAAAGGACCCGGGTTCAATTCCCTGCACCCACATGGCAGATCACAACTGTCTGAAAACCCAGTTCCAGGGGATCTGACACCTTCACACCAATG
>LOEQ01000649.1:346473-366978 GCA_001685075.1 Bramus lutescens | reverse complement strand
TGAAGCTTGGGGTATACCTGAGAAAGCAGCCTGGAGTCCTCCCAGGCAGTAGTAAGACAGTCTAGGTGAGAAAAGCTGAGGGTCATGTGAACTGAACTTTCCAGAGTCTCCAAAGCTGATTGACTGGTTAGAACTTTTAATTGTGGAAAGTTGGAACGGTCCAGATCTGGAGATGACTCTCTTGGGTCATTTGCCCCTTTAATAGCCTCTCTCTGTCCACTGTTGTCTTACCTAACAGCGGCATGAAACATTTCAGAATGTTTTAATGGACTTAACCATTAGCTTCCACCAGCCCAAAGCTAAGAATGCCACGAGACAGTGTCCGCAGCTCATATTACAGACTTTCCTGTTTCGCTGTAACCACCCATGAGCTTCCCACCAAGGTGTTCTTTCAAATGCCTTGCTTTGGGTCTGTCTTTTGTTCTTTGATCATAAAAACTCCTGAAATTATTGTAAATGATTGTTTTGGAGAAAAGGTGTCTTCAACATGGCAGACAAATACCAAACAGACAGTGAATTAATATTGATTGGGTAATTGAATGAACCACTACTTCATGCTTTAACTTCTTTGAATCATGTGCCTATGCACCCTTCTCCCTAAACACATAGGCCCAGCATCTAAACTTGCCTTTCTCTTGACCATTGGCGCTTATTCCCTCAAGGGCCAGAGTCTTTATTGGAACCCAGTGACCTTTGCTGAGGATTCTGGGAGCATTAGAATGAAATAATATGATCTATGGAGACCTAAACATGACAGGGCCTTAGAGGGGAAACGAGGGTTCCCTTTAAAGCCTGTAGAGAAGCTAGCTTCATTAAGAGTAAGAACGAGGAGCTGGAAGGATCTCACAGAGAACCTGAGTTCGGTTCCCAGTACCCATGTTGGGTGGCTCACAACAAGTAACTCCAGCGCCAGGTGAAACACCTCTGGCCTCCAAGCCCCCCATGCACATACTGCACACAAAATTAAAAAGAATAAAAATGCATCTTTTATGAAAGAATATGAATGAATGAGAGAGGGAGAGAGAGGTGGTTGTGACTGAGAAGGATGGTGGGGTGGGGAGTGGCAGAGCCTCTTCAGAAAGTAACCTTGATGTTGTTTTCCTGGGCAACACCCCTGAGGCATCTCCTCTGGACCAATCCTAAGAACAAAGAAGAAAGGTCTGAAATTATAAACTTTTAGAAGTGGCGAGAAGTTTCACATCACGTGATTTAGTCTACGTAGCATACAGAAAGAGTCACGGGGAGGTATGGTCTGATCCAGGCTATGAGATTCGACCTAAAGACCAGCATTCTAACATAATCCCACTCTTTGAGAGGTTGAGGCGGGAGGGTTGACAGTTCAGTTTGCTGGGCTGCATGAGATCATGTCTCAACAGCAAACAAAACAAAACAAAAAAAAACAAAAAACCCTCAAGCAAAAAAGTGAGAAAGCTTAGGTGAAAACAATTGTGCTGTGTTTATTTCGATACCAGAGAGTTTTAAGCAGGGACTGCATGTGTGGGGGAGGGGTGGGGGTTGGGGGNCTTGTCAAGGCTGGCACGTGTATGGACTCTGGGGCCAATGGTTTCACCCAGTATTTATTTTTATTGTATTGTTCAGCCCCTGCTGGACTTTTTATACAAGTGGCTGGGATGTGAGACACAGCTCTTTACATCTCCTGAGCCTTTCTTTCCTCAACTGTCCAGGCATGACATCTTCTTATGGAAGCTTAATCACAATGTTGGAGAGAACAGAATGCCTAGAACGAGAGCCAAGAAGAATGTGCTAGGACTTAAATGGAGTCAGGAATGAGATGAATGCTTGGGTCTCTCCAGAATCCTTCTAGTCCTGGTTGCAGAATGCAGGGCTACTTCCTTCTAGGCAACTTGTGGTCAGGGAAAAAGCGTTCAATTGGGGCTGGGGACTCACACCTCTAGAACACGTAATTCAGAGCTCGACCTAACTGAAACTCTTGTTGAGAAGTAACCGGCTTCTCGGCCCTCCTGTGTGCTCTCTGTCCACTTGCTTCTGCCTAGGCCCAGCTGACACCTACAATCCAGGGATACATACATGTGCCTATTCCTTGTTACTAAATGGAACATTCTCGATTTGGGGGATGTAGCTCTCAAGGAAACCTGAAGATAAGTGAGACACAGACACCACCCCCTCCCAGCCTATCAAAATCCGTCATGTCCTTTGAGCTCACCTCACAACTGCCCCTCCATCAAACAGCTGTCCATCACCTAGATGAACTCAGGTGACCTGGGAAATCATGGTCCCGGAACAGCTCAGATTTGAATGTGTCAGTGGAGACAAGTCACCATGGAAGGACGAGTCAGTGGGCCCTGATGGGACTGAGTCCCTTGGCCAAGGTAAAGATTTGAGGCCTCTTTTTTCTGTCCCTGTTGCACCTCTATATATGGCCACACGGGGTCAGTATCCTTTTAGGGTTGGCCAGGAAAACTGTGACGGGAACAGTCCTGGGCCACACAGCTTTCTCTGAGGTCTTTTTGAAAAGTTGAAATAACCGCAAAATCCTCCCTGAGCCTCGGACCATTGTGGTTCTCCTTCGTCAGAAGGGACCAAGAGTGAGGGTGAGATAGCTCATTGTGTGGTGAGGCGATCACATGGCTTTCCTGAGAGGAGCCCCTGTGCCGCCCAGACTGGATCTGTTGGAACTCACCTGGGGTGCCACTGATTAGGCAGGAGGGTCTCACAATAGGGAGGCAAGACTGAACTATGCAGCCATATGCCCCTGTGGTGCACCTGGGGTCCCAGTCTACCACAGACTACTCCTGCTGGTCCTGTTTGATCGTTGTGTGTGTGTGTGTCCATTTGTTTTTGGATGTCTAGGCTTTGATTACCACTTCATGGGTCAACAGTGTCAAATTCTATTTAAAAGAGAGAAGAATAGCTATGGAGTGCAGCCTTTTCTACAAGACAGTTGATCAGACATTTATATAATGTTGCCTTTAAATCTGTAGCCTTACTGTTTGCTTACAGGTTCAGGAGAGAGCCAGAGCATCATGTTCTGTCAGCCCGAACATAGAGAAAGCATGTCACGGTCCCCTGTGTACACTCCATTATTAAATGTATTCCCAATGAAAGATGATCTCAGCAGGACAAAGCCCGCTTTTACATTCACAGTGGATAAAAAGGCTTTTTCACAAACTGGCATCTGACTCAGAACAGGTTTGAGTTTCCTCTCCTGTATGCTTTCCGTCCACTTCCGGGGCTGGCCGTGGGGGGTCATGTTCGCATTGCACAGACTTTGTAAGTGGTAGCCAGTAAGGACAGTCCTGGAAGTCATTCACACACTGAAGGAGGGCTGCTGCCAGAGTGTCACATGATTAGATCACAAGCAACCTAAAGATCTTTTCTTTTTTAATATTTATTTGTTTGTTTGTTTATTTATTATGTATGCAATTTTCTGTCTGTGTGTATGCCTGAAGGCCAGAAGAGGGCACCAGACCTCATTACAGATGGTTGTGAGCCACCATGTGGTTGCTGGGAATTGAACTCAGGGCCTTCAGAAGAGCAGGCAATGCTCTTAACCACTGAGCAATCTCTCCAGCCCCCAATCTAAAGATCTTAACTAGAGTTTGTTCTTGGTTTGCTCGGCTGGACCTTGAGATCAGAATGTTGTATTCATAATATATTCAGATAACATTGAATGGACAAAACCATAAAGGATGTAAAAAACATGGCTTATTTGGTTATCACTTGGTATTTTGCCATATTCAAATCAGGAGTCACCTGTGACGGGCCAAAGTTGCCACAATGACTCAGTGGACCCCTAAGTTAGTTTTGGGGACAGCAAACCGAATTAGCTTGCAGTTTGTTATGTAATGGCTTAAATACAGAGGAACCACCAGGCATGATTTTAGTTGGACAGAAATGACTGCATATCATATAAATAAACATATTCTTAACTCAGTTTCTCTCTAGCCAGAGGCCAAAAATGATCACAGCTTTTCCAACCTCCGTTCAACTTCAAGTGTGACTAAGGGTGTCAGAATGGAAGAAGAATTCATTGTGGCTAATACACTAACACTTCGGAATTTTATAAGTGCAAAACCAATTGTTTTGGGGTCTTTCTTCTGGAAACTTAGGAGGATCCTTGCAAGTGAGGTGTCTTCAGGCTTAATTGACCCTTCTTAGTGTAGTGCAAAATCTACCTTTGCATGGGACTCACTAATCCTCCCTCCCCTTCCACCCTCCTTCAGGAACTGATTCACCATATTTGCTCTCTGCTGCCCAACTTCTATGGCTTCCGGGGAAGGAGTTTTCTATCCTTCCAACTCCTTCCAAAGGGGAAACAGCAAATATTGGTCCCCAACCTCTCCAGGGCATCGCCTTTCCTTCCAGGATCATGTGACTCTCTAGAGCCAGAACAGCCAGAAAATAGATGCCAAAGGCAACACTATTATTTAACCTGCTCTCACTGCTCCTCTGGGAGCTGCAGAGGGACTGTAGACACACTGAGAGATAGCATGTCTTTAGCTCTGAGCAAAGGACTACCTAGAGACTGCTGCCACATTTCAGAGGAAAGCAGCTTTTATCCCTGGAGGTGGGGTTGAAGCTCCAGTACGAAGAGAAGCGAGAGAGAATGGGGTCATGGCCACCCTCTCCTTAGGCCCTGTAAGACTGTGCACAGACTGCTGCTGTGATGCAATCTCTGGGGGTGGCAGAAGTTGTGCCTTATTTATCTATGCACCACCAATCCCTAGCACAGTTCTTGGTACATAGATGGTGCTGGATGGATGCTGAAAACCAGAACAGGACTGGGTGAGTGACAGCTCCCGGGTAGCCCTTGGGCAGCCTGGTACCTCAGTGGCTATGAGCATGTGAGGGTCAGGGCACTACTCCATCATGCTCTCATCCGTGATGCTATTTTGGTTTTGTTTATTTTTGAGAGAGTTTCACTGTAGCCCTGATTATCCTGGAGTTCTCTATGTAGCACAGATTGGATGCTACTTTGTTTACCAAGAATCTTAGCAATTAGATAAAGAACGCCCCCAGCTAGCATTTCCATGAAGGATATGCCTTCCAGATCTTGAATCCTAAGAAAGATCAATTGGGAAAACAGAGAACAAAACCATTCTAATTCCCCCGTGAGCACTGAAGCTTGGCCACTAGCACAGAGACACCAGGGCTTTGAAGGACTCTGCTGTCATCCCGTCCTGAGCAGCAACAAAATGCTGAGAGATAGAAGTTGAAGGTTAAGGATGACACTTTTGGAAACAATGACAAAGGTACACAGAAGAGAGACGGTAGCTGTGTAATTCTCATGGTAGTTGTCAGGAGTATTTGGGATCTCTTCTGAGGTTGTGAACTTTTGTTGGAATGAAATAAACAGTAGTAAGTTTATTTATGCAGTATAAGCTTTCTGCTAGTGCCGTGAGTTGGCTGGGTCTGTCTGGTTCAGGTTTGGAATCCCAGCTGCTCAGACAGGATTGTAATTTACAGGCTTGCCTAGTGGAAAACATGGGTTCAAGGCCAGCCTGGGCTACTAAGTGAGCCTGTCTCAAAAATAAAAACACGCGTGAGTATATAGTTCAATGCTAGACTTTGTCTAGCAACCCTAGTTTAAAAAATAAATCCTATGGGTGGGGTTCCAAGAAACAACAAAATCTGAAAGCAAAAACAAATCTGAGCGATGGAAAGATTGCTCAGTGGGTAAAGGTAACTGCCACCAAGTCTGGTGACCCAAGTTTAATCTGAGGGTTTACATAATAGAAGAAATGACTCTTGCAAGTTGTCCTCTGACATCTGCACACATGCCACAGCATGTGCACCCACATACCAAACACATCCAAAAGAAAAAATATAGTAGTTTTTTTTTAAGTCCCAAAACTGATATTTTCTTCAGTTGAGATTCCCTCTTCCTGGGTGACTCTAGGTTTGTGCCCCCTTAAAACTAACTATGATAAGTTACTTCTCATTTTCCTCAATTAATCTGTGTTTGCTCTGATTATGGCTTATCTGTGTTTCTTGTTTTCTCCTTGGGTGTGAGACAAGGAACTTGGGGTCTGCTGACTTGGGGTGTCTTTGGTTGTCATCTGATTGTCTAAGACCCTCATGCCCTGAGTTAAACTCTAAGAGCAGGGCAAGCTTCCTTCCTCTTAATAAACTGCCATCAGTTGACTAATGGTAACTAATTAAAAACTGGAAGTGAGGTTATGCAGTTTTTTTATGCAAACTAATTCCTTTATTCTTCAGGTACCAGGAGCTTCTAAAACAGAGCTCAGAAAGTACAATGCTCAGCAAAATACAGCCAAATTTGAGATTTTTCATTTTATATTAATGAATTTACCTAGCAAAGCATTTTACTGAGTTTTTTTCTTTAAGATCAGACTTTTGTCTCCTTAACAAGGTTTTTTTTTTCTCTCCCCCTGAAAGGAGGCTTTTTATATATCTCACCATAGGTCTTCCCCAACCCTGCCCCAGCTGATGGGTTTGTTTGTTTGTTTTTAGCCACACTACACAACTTTGAATGTTAAAGACTGATACCCAAAACAAACAAACATACAAACAAATAAATGAATAAGCAGAGAAAGAATTCAGGAAACAAAGGGAATGTAAGATACAGAAAAATCCCTTAAAATAATTGCAGTGATCCTCAGAAGGATCAAGGTCTAGTTTTTTTTTTCTTTTTCTTTTTCTTTTCTTTTTTTGGGGGAGAGGGGCTGGTTTAATTTAGTTTTTTTTTTCCCTTTTGGTGACTTGAGAATGTCTCACTATGTATCTCTGACTATGTAGACCCGACTGGTCTCAAACTCACAGATATCTTTCTTCTGTACTACCAAAAAAAAAATTTTTTTTTAAAGAAAAGGGTTGCCATTTAAAGAAAGGGATAGGAGTGACCAAGGATTGTGAATACCACTTTGTAGAACTCTCTTGGGAGTAAAACAAAAAGTCAAAAAAATGGAAAATAAGAAAGGTCAAATATCATACTGCAGGAGTTTTAGTGAGAAAGACCAGGGAATGGGAGCACATCATCAATTAAACATACTAGAAAGAGTTTCTGTGCCAAGTTCATAAATCATGGGCACGAAGGCATTGCGGAGAAATGAGACCCACAGCCAGGTACTTAATCTTGAGTTGTCTGAGCATCAAGAACACGGAGATGAGCTGGTAAGGGGAAGTCACGTACAAAGGACCACAATGAGGTTTTCATCCAATACAGCAGTTAGGGAACAAGGAACAGTGCCTTCAAAGTGTGGAGAAATGCCTGCCGGTCTTGACTCCCGGTCCAGGCCGGGCTTGGCACCTTGTGAAGAAAAACGTGTTTTCGGACATGGTGATTTAGCCTTTTACACCCTTTTTGCTCAGGACTGTACTGATCAGCAACTCCACCAAAATGAGGAGTAGATCAAGGCAGATAAAAGTAGGATCAGAAAGGAACTCAGGAGGGAGATGGAAAGTTCCAGAATGGTGCTGAAGGGAAAACACAGCAGGACCAGATAAGAGCAAGAGGCTGAGAGCTGGTGCAGTTTGAGTAAGAACTGTGCTTCACATCCTGGGTGTTTGAACACTTGGTCTCCAGTTGGTGGCGCTGTTTGGGGATCTTTAAGTGGTGCAGCTTGGCTGGAAGAGGTACATCCATGGGTGTGAGTTATGAGGTTAAAGCCTTGCAAATTTTCAGTTTGCCTTCTCTGTCTATGCTTGTAGTTGAGAATGTGAGCTCCCAGCTTCCTGTCCCTGCAGTCATGCTTGCCTCCTCCTGCCATGCCCCTCTACCGTGATGGAACATGAGCCTTCGAACCATAAGACAAATTTAAATCTTCTGTAAGTTGTCTTATAAAAGCAACAGAAAAGAAAATAAATATCTAGGAAGAGAGGGATGTCTCAGAGGGAGAACAAAACTATAACGAGTCTTTCTCTATCCCACCAGCCAGTCCCCAAATAATGACAGGGAACTTATATTATGAAACGTGGCCTTTAGCTTGGGCTTATTTCAACTAGCTCTTATAACTTAAATTAACCCATTTATATTAATCTATATTCTATCAGGTGGCATTACCTCTCTTCTACCTTGCACCTCCAGTTTTCTCTCTGTGTCTCCTGGCATCTCCTGCCCCTCGATTCCTCCTCTCTTGCTTTTTCTCCCTGGAAATCCCACCTATACCACCTGTCTAGTTATTGGCCGTTCAGTTCTTTAATAAACCAATCACAGCAGTATATCTTTAGACAGTGTACAAATATTCCACAACAAAAAGCAGTCCACTATGGATTTGGGTCATGGGGGTGGTAGCATGGAGAAAGATGAATGGCAGATTACACGGAGAATAAAGCCAAGCAACAAGGCAGTTATTGTTAAAAACTAAGATTCATTTTAATATTTCATTTATATGTTTGTGGTGTGTCTCTCTGTGTATGCCATGTGCATGTGTGTCTTTAGAGGTCAGATCCCCTGGAGCTGAAGTTACAGGAGGTTGTGAGCTGCCTCACATGGGTGCTGGAGACTGAACTCTGTTTCTCTGGAAGAGCATCAAGTGGTCTTAATCATGGAGTCGTTTCTCTAGTCCCATAAAGGCAATCCTAGACGGGGATTGGGAGGGGATAGGGGTGGGGACTGCACAAGAAAGAAAATGAGTCTAGACTTGAATTGAAGTAGTATTTGCCTAGAAACAATATAAATACTAAATATTGATTTTTTTTGGCATTACTTTTTGATATGTATTTTGTATATATACATGTATATACAAAATGCATGTATACGTAGTATTTTAATTTTTTCTATTTTTAATTTTAAAATGTTTTAATTTGGGGTTCAGGGGCTGGCTCAGTTCCTAAAGTACTTCTGCAAGTACAAGGACTTGAGTTTGGATCCCAAGCACTCACTTAAAAAAGAAAGTCAGATGTGAGAGTATATGCCTATATATAACCACAGTGCTGGAGCTATGGAGACAGGAGACGACCCTAGGACTTGCTACAAGATCCTGTGTCAAAATAAGATGAAGGCTTACTGAGGAAGACTTCTGGTATTGACTTCTAGCCTCCAGGGGCGCGCGCGCGCACACACACACACACACACACACACACTGCACTCCTACACACATATATAACATGTAATCTCCTCTCTGTCTCTCTTTGTCTCAATCTGTCTCTGTCTCTTTCTTTCAACAGGGTCTCACTTTGTAGCCCTGCCGGGCCTGGAACTCACTTTATAGACCAGGCTAACCCAGAACTCAAAGAGCTCTGCCTGCCTCTGCTCCTCCAAACACCGAGATTGAAGTTGTGCACCACCACACCTCGTCTGTATTTACCATTTCCATCTTGTGTTATCATCTTTGTACATTGGAATCTTCAAATTCTTTTCCTCTGGTTACCGTGAAACGCATAATGAATCACTGCAAACTCGGTTGCTCTTTTGTGCTACAGGACATTAGCTCCACACTCCCACACTGATTGTGCTTTGAAAGCCATTCGCCACTCTCTCTTCCCTGTCATACAGCTGATGGTTACAGGAGCCAGAGGAAGTGTGTAGATGTGTGTGTGTCTGAGGAGCAGGAAGGTGTGCGTAAGAGAGATAAATCTTCATCTTTCCTGGTGACAGTCAATAAAGAATGTCTAAAATGAAAAGTAGATCAATATTAATAGCCTTTGAAGGTGTGTTGGGGGCTGCAGACCCCTGGCCCCTTGACTTTCTTTGCCTGCCTCAGACCCTTTGCCTGCTGGAGTGAACTGAGTAAACAACTTGTTTTCCTGTGCCTGCAACGAGACCCTCATGAGCACAAGACCCTCATGAGTTCCTGATGGCAGGGGAATGAATTCTGGTGGGTTTTACAGCTGAAAAATCCCAAGAGCTGGGGCATGGCTATCAGTTAAGGATCCCTATATAAGCTTCCCTGGAGCACAATGAAGTTAACATTCTTGTTTCAAGGATGACCCATGTCCCCGTGTCTCTATCTGTCTGTCTCTATGTGTGCTTTTAAGTCTCCAGCCTGGTTCCCAGCTCGCGTACCAACCCACAGTGGCACGGGGTGGGCCCTACAAAGGTGTACAGTTAAAATTTTAAGAATGAGTAAAGGATGCAGGGGATTTGCCCTGGGAGTTTAGTCTCAGGGAAAACACTAGGGAGACTGTTGTGTTTTAGGCTTTGAAGTAATATTTGACTTCAGAAACTATGAAATTATTGTGGTGGTTTGAATGAAAATGCCCCCCTCCCCAAAGGAGGAAGTGTGTCACTGTGTGGGCAGGCTTTGAGGTCTCTTTTGCTCTAGTCTCGTTCAGTGTGACAGTTGGCTTCCTGTTGCCTCTGAGTCAAGATGTAGCACTCTCAGCTCCAGCCCCATGTCTACCTGCATGCAGCCATGCTCCCCATCAAGATGATAATGGACTCCTGTCTCGAAAAACCAAAAACCAAAACCAAACAAACAAAAAAACACGATAATGGACTGAACCTCTGAAACTGTAAGCGAGCCATCCCGATTTAATGTTTTCTTTATTAGAGTTGCTGTGGTCATGGTGTCTCTTCACAGCAATAAATACCCTATTATACCTAACTGTATAACACTGTAAAAATGAATGCCAGTTGTTCAAAACCTCTGCTTCCCCTCAGTTTTATATTGTGCTCCCACCTGGCCCTCTGTGTTCCAAGACCAGGTCATCAGGCCTCTAAGACAGTCTCAGACTCTCTGGAAGCCCACCAGGAGCTTGCCAAAAGCCCCCTTTGTCCCCACTTCCAGGAGGGGAGTCAGCCTCCTTGTGAACTGAGTCCCATGCTGACGCCACCACCTTGCTTCTGAGCTGGGAGCGCCTTCCAGATTCAGCGCTTTTCCAAATCAAAGCAGAAACCCTAAATCCTCCACCCCTGCCCCCCACGCCAGCCAAACTGGCTTTGCAGGAAGGGTCATTAAACTGGAGGAACCTACAAAAGGGGAAACGCGCCCACATAGCTCTAAACCACAAGGCGGCTTCAATTGCCTTTGTCCTTCAGAGACAGAAGAATGGATGGGCTGCCCCTGGAGACCTGGCAGATGGGAAACTCATTAGAGATGCAAGCTTCAGAGAGAGGGACCCGTGCATTTCAGGAGTTTGGGGGGTAGTCACTGTTGCCTGGAAACCAGAGACCAAATAGGAAACAGGAAGCCCCAGGAGAAGAGAGGCAGAAAATACTTGGGCTTCATTTCCAGAGGTGAGGGCTCCCTGCCAAGGCCTGCGGGCAGCCCCGTGCCTTCCTTCTCCTCCAGCCTCAGATCCGGAGTACCTACTTCCTTGGGCACCCACTCCCTCCCAGCCTCCCAGCCTCGCTTTGCACCTCTTGGGATTCAGATGAACCTATAATGGTGTCAGAACACACACACTGTCACACACACACTCACACACACAGTGTGTGTGTGTGTGTGTGTGTGTGTGTGTGTGTGTGTGTGTGTGTCCCCACCCTCACCCTGAGCGTTGGGCCACTTTCTGGAACTGATTTCTGATGAAACTGACAGCCTAACAGAAAACTTGTCTCACCTCTGGGTTTCCTGCAGCTGTTTGGCTGCTTGTGAGGCGCACAGACTCCCAGTTCTGATTGTGTGACCCTGGGTGAGGCAGGTCGGTCTGAGTCTGTCCTAGAAACTGCAGCTGGGGCAGAGTGTGGCCAAGTTGGGAGAATTCCTACTGCTTGAAGGAGCACAGAGCACAAAACCTGAATGACCTCTATCCTGGGGACCTGTTGAACACACTAACTAGGTCCTTTTCTGCTTCAGACACAGGCCTGGCTGAACGGGTACCCTTCAACGGGCCATTCTGGTACCTGCCCCTGCCTGTCTTCAATGTCTGTATGTCTCTGGATCACTCCAAATGCAGATGGAGTTCCCACCTTGGGAGCCAGATTGTTGTAGCCACACCCTGGATCTTTTTGGCATTAGCACCTGTGAACTTGAAAGTCTGAGAGGAGGGCATGAACTTCGGGGTGAGGCAGGCTGCGCATTCTTGCCACAGCAAGGACAAAGCCTTGGGCTTTGCTCCTCACATTCCATCCTGCCTGAGGCAGTCTCTGGTACTGTCAGGAGAGCTGGTGCTCAGGCTTCCAGGAAATGGTTCTCCATCTCACATCTGAGGGCCAGTGCTGGAATAACAAATCCATGCTCCTGTCACTGTGTCTGGCTTTTTCTTGGGTGTGGAGTTTTGAACTTAGGTCATCAGGTGACATAATGGTGTCACTTTTACCTATTGAACACCCTCCCTTGCCCTGGGTTAAATTTTATGATTTACTGATAGGCATCCAATTTTTTTTGTTTTGTTTTTAGATCTAAAATGACAATTTCGTGCATTTCCACCAATGGCTTATGAGTGACTACATCTTGTTGACCTTGGCAGCTCTTGGTTTTAATTAGTCAGTCACATGTAAAGACACCTGGATCCTGCAAAAGTCTAAAAAAAAGGCAGATGGGGGCTAGAGAGATGGCTCAGAGGTTAAGAGCACTGGCTGCTCTTCCAGAGGTCCTGAGTTCAATTCCCAGCAACCACATGGTGGCTCACAACCATCTCCAGTGAGATCTGGTGCCTGGTGCCTTCTTCTGGTGTGCAGTCATGCATGGAGGCAGAACACTGTATACACAATAAATAAATAAAATCTTAAAAAAAAAAAGGCAGATGGGACCCAGGCTATGGAGGGTCTCAGAGGACAGGGGTGATGACCTCAGTGAGGAGGAGGGACATGGCTGAAGGAACAGAGTCACACAGCCACTCATCCAGTGCTTAACTGACCTAAAGCAAAGGACACTTATTAGCCCTGGGAGAGGAACAGGACAAGTATGGGCTTGTGGGAAGGGAGAGAATACTTCAGGAAAGCAAAAACAGGTCTCTAACCGCTTTTGCTGGATTATTTTTGTCTGTTTTATATTGCTATTATAACTAATATATTGAGAAGCTGAAGACCACACATTTAGATTCTTACAGTTTTGAGATGGAAAGTCCAGCGTGGTTTTCACTGGGCTAACAGAAGTGTCCACAGGCCAGATCTGGATTCTTATCTAGACTCTAGGGGGACAGCCTGCCTCTTGGCCTTTTCTAACAAGGCTGCCCACAGTCATCAACTAGAGGCCCCCTCCCCATCATAAAGAGGAGGACTGTGGAACCATGACCCTCTCATGCTGCCCTCTCTGGCTCATTTCTGCTTGGCAGGTCCCCTGTGGTACACTTGGACATATCTGAGTAATCCAGAATAAGATCCTGATAAAGACAGCCTTGACCTCCTTAATCTCACAAAAAACACTCAGAAGTCACAGATTCCAGGGGTAACATGTAAACATCCTCCATAGGCCACAGTTTCGTCTAGAAGATTAATATGGGAGATGGACGTGGAAAGCAAACTGGTAACTGTGAGTAGCTATCAGAGAACAAACCCTCAGAACACATCTGCTCCAAAGAGCTTTAAGATGCAGCTGTCCCTGATATAGGAGGTAGCAGACAACACTCTTGGCTCACAGGTTCACATGAGGAAGAAAGGTCCTATTTCTCTTTTCTTCCAGTTGACTTCAGCCTGAATCCAAGTTCCTCCCCTGCCAACTTGGCAGGAAATCCTGTTTAAATTATTACCAAGACTGTCTCTTCCCCAGAACCCAGGGTCCACGAACCAATCAATCACCACCAGGGATAACACAACGCTACCTGCCAGGCACTGCTGCAAGCCTTAGAGCTGTAACCCACTTAACTCTCCCAATCTGCTCGACACAAGGGATCCTTCTTCTTCTACCCAAGAGAGGACTGAGCCCCAGAATGATTCTAGGACTTGCTCAAGATGTCACTACGCCAGGATAGTATGCTTGTGACTGACACCCTTGTTGTTCAAACTCAGAGTGGTCCCTTGAAGGTTTTCTGTTTCAGTGGAGTATGGAAGTTGTTGCTGGCCACTAAGCCCATACTGCAGCCCCCTCCCACCCCATGGTACCACATAACCACTCCGTCAATGATGCTCAGCTATTTCCTCCTGCTTAGATTGATTTCTAATTTATTTTTAATTTTTGACTCTTAGAATTCTCTTGTCATTAAAAATGCTTAGACTCTTTTCAGCCAGTGCCAGGAATAGACAGTTAAGTAGGCACCTCTGTGTGGTTCTAGCTAGACAGAACTCTCCCATGGGAGAGAATGGATATAAATGTATGTGTGTATGTGTGTGTGTGTGTGTGTGAACACACACACACACACACACACACATATATATATATATATACATATATGAGCCTAGTTTGCCTTCACCCTTCTTGAGGTTAGTACCTTTCAATTAGAGGATACTTACATTCATGTTTTAAGAAGTTACCTTGTTGGGGGCTGGAGAGACCGTTCAATGGTTAAGAGCACTAGCTGTTCTTCCAGAGGACCTCGGTTCAATTCCCAGCATCCACACAGTAGCTCACAACTGTCAGTACCTCCAGCTATAGGGGATCCAATACACTCTTCTGGTCTTTGTATAAAGAGATATACATGCAAGCAAAACACCCATAAATGGGAAATAAAATATGAGTCCAAACTCCTGTTCCTCTGGGAGGAGGCTTGGAGGAGGAAGGAGACACCAGGGACCCTGCAGATGTTAACTCAAGTTTTTTAAACTGGAAAAAAAAAGAAAATATGAAATTCCAAAGACAGACCCCAAGCTTGATGACGGTCTCATTTCTTTTAATAGTGGAGACGTCAGGCTGGAGGACCCAGGAGATAGTACACTCAAAGAGAGCTGGGGCTCTAACATGACCTTTACCAATGTGAGGCTGAAGTAGAGAAAAGTCCAGTTGATAGCTGGTTAGATGGGACTGTAGCTGCTTCAAGGAAAGTTCTTAGAGGTGGTGTTAAGAAACTGTCATGGGGAGGGGCAAGGATCACGGTGTGTCAACTGAGGTATGTGGGGTGGCTCTTATCCCACTCGATGTTTGAATTAATTTGCAGGATTGCACAGGGACAGGAAAAGTAGCTTGAACAATTACAGTAGAACAGGTAAGAGAAGAGCTCACGAGTCATCTGACATGCTTCGACTCTCAGAACAGCCTGATGAATAGTACCTTGCCTTAGCTCATGCTTACAGGTCTATGTCTGTCTGTCTGTCTGTCTATCTATCTATCTATCTATCTATCATCTATTTATCTATTTATTGAGACAAGGTCTTACTATGTAATCCTGGCTGGCCAGGAACTTATGCTATAGACCAGCATGGCCTTGAACTTATAGAGATCTGCCTACTTCTACCTCCTGAGTGCTGGGATTAATAGCATATGGCAATACGCTATGCTCTTTTAAGGTGTCCAGTTTTTTGTTTGTTTGTGTGTGTGTTTAATGTCTTTAACTTACTATGTCCTTCGCCTGGAACAGAAGAGAAAAGTGACATGGGCTCCTAGAAAAGTCATAGTTGATATTGTATTTAGAGATGTCTCCAACCTTCTCTGCCATATTTCCTGTTGTCTACTGCAGCCAACAAACCACACGAGCAGTGTGTGCTACTATCCAAAGGAGCAACAGGGAGCAGGTGCAGGAATCACTATTATTCTTCATTCCCCACTATGCTGTGGCTGGCAGTTCCTCCCAGGGTGGTGGCAGCTTTAGCTGCCATTGTCCCTCAGTGAAGACAGGTGAAGTAGAAACCCTGAGGCCTGAGATGCGCAGGTAGCAATGATTGGCAAGGAAGGAACCCTTTGGGTCCCTGTGATACTGGGGAATAGCCTGCATGATCTTGGCTGATATAGTAGGTCCTTATCATCTTCACAAGGCCCTGTGTTTAAAAAGTAACACTCAAGCTAATTGCGGATATGTACCTCAAATGTGTGTGTGTGTTTGTAATTGTTCTTTGTTTTTAAGATTTATTTATTTTTATGTGCATTGATGTTTTGCCTGCATGGACATCTGTGTGAATATTCCAGATCCCCTGGAACTGTAGTTACAGACAGCTGTGAGCTTCCATGTGAGTGCTGGGAATTGAATTCAGGTCCTTTGGAAGCATAGCCGTGGTTTTAATGCTAAGCCATCTTTCCAGCCTCCCCTCTTTTGTTTCTTGAGACAGGGTTTCACAGTGTAACCTTGGCTGGCCTGGAACTCCTCACCCTGTAGACTGATGTGGAAAGTCCTTCTGTATATGTGTTGCTTTTATTGGTTAATGAATAAAGAAGCTGTTTCAGCCAGTGGCTTAGCAGAATAGAGCTAGGCAGGAAAACTAAACTGAATGCTGGGAGAAAGAAGGCAGAGTCAGAGAGATGCCCTGGAGCTACCAGAAGGGAAAGACATGAGCTGCTAGCAGGAACCTTGCAGGTAGGCCACTAAGCATCATGGTAAAATATAAAATAATAGAAATGGGTTAATTTAATATGTAAGAGTGAGGCAATAAGAAGCTAGAGCTAATGAGCCAAGCAGTGGTTTAAATAATATTGTTTCTGTGGGATTATTTTGGGAGTCTGGGCAGCTGGGAAACAAAAAAGCGGCCTCCTACTATGGTAGACCAGGCTGTCCTTGAACTCACAGAGATCTACCTGCCTCTGCCTCCCAAGTGCTGGGATTTAAGGCATGCACCATTATGCCTGGCTTTTAATACTACTAAAATTATTATTATTATTTTATTGTGTATGTATGTGTAGGCATGCATGTTGGATGCTCATGGAGGTCAGAGACAACCTCTGTCGGGTCTGGGGGTTAAATTGAGGTATCCAGGCTTGCACATTAAGTGCCTTTATCTGGAAAGACATCTTGCTGGCTCCTCAGTACTATTATGTCATGTACTTAGAGGTTTGTTCCAGGCATGTTACATGTCCTCACATATTTAATTCTCTCAACCCTTGGAGACCAGGGTTGTGATCGGTCCCCATTTTCTAGGTGAAGAAGTCATGATCCAAAGAAGAGGGTAACATCAGAGCTGGACTCCATTTAATTTTAATCAACATCCTGCAACTCCAGCAGTGAGCCCAGGCAAGAAGCCTCTGGAGGCCACTNNGGCAGTGTGGCAGCAGGGCAAGGCCTTGATTACATCCTCTGGGGCTACGCGTGCCATCCTGGGACAGAGAGTGAACAGACTGAACAAGAATGTGTGCTCTGTGGCAGAGACACAGTAGATAGCTCACTACCATGGCAAATTGGGTGCAGGGTCACCTGCGTGACTCCACGTCTGCTTAACATCTCAGGATGCTTTAAGTTGTTTGACTGCCAGTAAAATTCCCCACAATGTGCTTTGGGGGAAAAATACCCAATCATCCAACAAGAACCCAACCCCCACCCTTGACCATTACATTTTTGAATCCATATGTGTTCTATGGGAAAATTCAATCCATATGTTTCTCAGCCTTTTATATGTTGAAATGTTTCTTGGGGAGTATTTGACTTCCAGAAAGTTTAGGCCCTTCCCCCCACTTTCCTCCCTCTGTCTCATGCATCATCCCTTCTTCCCCAACACTTTAAAACCAGGGATTTGTGTTGGCTCAACCAAACAGCCAGGGCAATACCATGACTATAACCTGACAGTGCTGAATGGCTTTGAGCCATCAACACGCCCAAAGAGCACCCTGAGGCCTGTCCCCTCTCAGCTTCATGTAGCAGGTCAGAAAGGCTGGAAGCTCCTATCTGTCCCAGGAAGTCCTACTCCAGGAGGGTTGCTATCAGACAGTTTGCAGGTCTCACTGCTGCGCACACAGGGTGGGGTCAGCCAGTGGGATCCGATCGAGACTCACACTGTGTTAGAAACTGGAGATTGGGCCCAGGGGTCTCCCAACTGTTCCCAATAAGAGCTCTTCATGAAGGCCAAGTGTGCAGTGTTGCAGATCTGAGGTGCCGGCTCTGTAGGGATTCAAGCCAAGCTCCAGGGGGTGGAAGTAATAATAATTGTTAGTGCCTGGTTTTTGTATAGCACTTCATAGCTTTAGAAATGTCAGCAGCTGGGTGGAGGCAACAGTTTTCTGGACCAGGAGACCTGGGTTTAGATCCTTTGTCCTAGATCCACGAGCGAGACGAATGGCCTCTTCTGTCTGAGCCTCTGCCCATTCGTCTGTGGAAAGGGGACAGTGGGCCTACCTCATGGTCACTGGTGCTGGAAGAGGCTGACAGCTGTTCGTGCTGTTGCAGAAGGGGTGCACATCTCAGCTGATGCTTAAAACTCAGAGCTTGACTGCTCAAAAAAATATATTCCAGAAAAAGAAAGATATCTGCGCAAAGAGGCTCATAGCAAAATTGTTTATAAGGGAAGCTTCAATTTTCAGTTATTAGGAAGTAACTGCGGTATATGACAGACAGACATACAGACTCACAGACGCACACAGATGGACAGACAGACCCAGACTCACAGACGCACACACACACACACACACACACACACACACACACACACAGCATTAAAAAGACTACAGATGTCAGGAGGGACCAACATGAACACACAGGAGTGTAGAAACGTGTTTACAAGCTAGTTCTGAATAAAATAAACAGAACACAAGATTACTTATAAACACTATGATTAGAGTTAAGTAAAGAACGAGTATTTCTAGCTGAAGATTACAAAGGGGCCAAGGAAAAGGAAAATGGCTGTGTGAGAGGAACAGGTAGGATTACACACTGGCTTTTTCCCTTAAACTCCTCTAATGTTATTGTAAATATCACTTCAATAAAAATGTCATATAAAATTAGAAGCACCGCACTGCTGTCCCATTCCAAGCAAGTTCATGTCAAGTGTGTCACAGCTTGTGATTACTTTCTCCTGGTTGTCAGTTTGGACCAGGAAGAAGTCTCCTGGGAAGGTGACATCTTTTTAAAAATATTTTATTTGTTTTGCCTGCATGTATGTGTATGTGCACCATATGTGTGCATTGAATCCCCTGGAGCTGGAGTTGTGGATGATTGGGAGCTGCCATGTGGATGCTGGGAAGTGAATCTGGGTCCTCTGCAAGAGGAGTATGTGCTCTTAGACACAGAGCCACCTCTCCAGCCTGATGAGACCTCCTGTAGGGCAGAATGAACTCTAGGAGATGAGGGTCCTAGGTAGGCAGGGTGGTGCGAGCCAGCCCCTGCCATGCTTCCTCACACACCCCAGTAGCTGAAGAACAAGCCAGCACACTTTCCTATGCTTATCCAGACCCAGCTTCCTAAGGAGCTGATGGCCTGTGGCAATTGGTCTTCAGTTTCTGGATGCCCCATTTCATGGTACAGGCAGATAGCGCAAGGCTCAGTTCAGTCTATGGTGTAGGTCACAACAGTGAGAGGAGAGGCACTGAGAACTCAAGAGAGAAGAGAGAAGAGTTGACACATGACAGCGGGGATCTGGGTGAGCCCCAGCCTGGGAGTCAGTGTGCTCTAGCAGAGGAAGACTAGAGTTTGCAGTCCCATCATGTATTAGCGAAATGTCCCAGAATCAGTCATTAATCAATTTTCCCTTCTGTAAAACTGGCATTTAATGACTCCCACCTGACTGTGGGAGGAAGTTAAGGACCTGCAAGTACAGTGTTGCTTGTGAGACACTATCTTTGTCTCCAACATGTCTGTTTTTGCTGGGGCTGGAAAGAAACTAGGCAGATTCTTTCCAAGTCCATGATGTTCCCAGTGAACCACAAGATGAAAGAGATGGAGAGAACTCTGTGAATCATGGCAAGGGGCAAGAGGGGCTGGGCATGTGGCCCAGTAGTGGAGCCCTTGCCTGGCATGTCCAAGGCTCTGGGTTTGAGCCCATCACCACAAGAAGAAGAAAACACATAGGAACCCCAGAAGGCAGGTCCTAGAATGGGTGTGCAGCCCAGGCTATTCTCGTTTCATGATTTTAACCCCTTACAAGTCCATGCCTTAGCAGCACCGTCAACATTGTGATCTACATCACCGGAACTCTAAACCTGTCCTCTCAGTATTAGCTACTACATCTCCAGAGGAGTCTGCTCTTTAGGAATGAGTGGGGAGCAGAGCAGTTCACTCAAGCTCTCGATAAAGCCAAAGGTGATTTGGCTTCCTCTTGACTAAACAGGTTACCTGACCTGACCCCTGAACTGGAATGAATGGTCACGTGGAGTCTCCATATCCATCATCTGTGAACTGGCTACTGGCACAGGGAAAGCTAATGTGGTTTAATCATGATTAAGCTTTGGGTGGTTCAGAAGGCACTGCTGAGATGTAACTGATGTATGTGTTGTGTGTGTGTGTGTGTGTGTGTGTGTATGACCTCATATATAGGATTTTCTGTATCTTTATAAAATCTGGAATTCATAAAGGAGAGAAAACATGACTTTTGTCTTTCTGAGTCTGTTTTACTTCACTTAATATGATGAGTTCCAGTTGTATCCATTTTCCAGCAAATGACACAATCTCATTCTTCCATATGGCTGAATTAACTCCACTGTATATATACACCCCAAATTCTTTGCCCATCCGTCTGTTAATGGACATTAGGCAGATTCTGTAACTTGACTATTGTGACCAATTCTGAAGTAAATGTGGGTGTGGTGTGCTGCCTTAGGCATCTTAAGACACACACACACACACACACTTTGGAGTGATATAGTCACGTGATATTTTCTTCCTAATGGTGTAGGAGGGTCATCTGTCTATGTGTTACTTTCATTGGTTAATAAAGAAACTGCCTTGGCCCCTTTG